>JACEIK010006730.1:40538-81849 GCA_018107945.1 Datura stramonium | reverse complement strand
TTCAAAACAAGTCATACATATATGATAGCCTTTAAGGATAAGAAAAGATCACAAACATTCATTATGAAATCATTCTTATTTAATATATGGTCATGCATGGCTTTAGAACATCATGACTAAATCGAATTACTCAAAGCTAAATCATAATATTTATATCAAAAGATGAACAATGAGTCAAACCTTGCTTTTCAAACATGCATGCATAAGATAATCATCATGGGTAATGGATATGCAACTTGAATGATATAGACAGTGGGAGACTCGTCACTCAATCGACATACCATGATAGAGCTTACGTGGTCCCGACTATTATACTCAAGTGGGAAGAGCTGTCCAAAATCTTGCCAGGGCTAGGGACGCTACCATGATATAGATATCAAGCTCAAAGGGCCAATCGGGCCGGGGATAGCTCACAAGGGAGGTCCCAGTGATATAATAGAATCAACCTACGTTGGCGCGTAGTTCTGGGGCGTACGGTAGTCAACCCTTAGCCCACTCGGTGCTAGACTCTTCTCCCAAAACATGTAATGCTCTACAAATCGTATAAATATGAATTCTAACAACGTCTAGTGACGAAGCTCAACAAGAAATCATGCATAAACTCAACATTGTATGAAATGAAGCTCAACATTGTCTATTGACAAAGCTCATTAGGAAATCATGCGTACACTAGACATCACATAAATATGAAGCTCAACAATGTCGTCTCGACAAAGCTTAGGATGAAATCATGCTTAGACTCAACATCATGTGAAATAAAGCTTAATGCCATCATACATCTCAATTATGAATTCATGCATATGGGAAGCTTTACTACGATACATACCACAAGCTCAAAGAATAATGGGAGACTTTACTCCAAAATCATGTGGTAAGCCTAGTTAGAAATATCACTTCATCATCATCAATATAAGGGCCTTTCCCAAAACCTTATCATGCTTGAACTCATACAATTCATTTGAAAACATTGTAATTTTGGAGTTTTCACTCCAAAATAAAGTAATAAAGTCAATTCACGAAAATCGTCATTCATGCTCAACATTGGGCACTACCCAAAGCTTCATCATACATGGGTCTATTTAATATTCTTTGAAAACATCATCAAAATCATGGGTAGGGTTGGAAACATGCTTTTCATCATCTTCTCCATCATCATCAAATTCTATCATGAACTACCCACACATGGAAGTTTTAGATTAAATTTTAGAAAGACAATTTTGTAAAAGAAATTAAGATAGAATTCATCCAAGCTCAATAAATCACCAATATCAACTCAATTTAATCATACCCATGAGTGGAAATGTAAGAATCATGCAATCAATTGAAGAACCATACTTGATCCTCACAACCCAATCACAAATTGATAGGGAATGGGCATGGGTGTGGAAGAAAGCACCCACTCATAGCCTTACATACCTAGGGTTGAAGAATCTTAACTCCTCCTAATTACCCGACTGATATTTCCCTTGAAATCATTGAACTTCTCCTCACTTTCTCCCCTTCAAGCTCTCACCCTTGCATGCATGAAGAAAATGGCCTAGATGGGTTTATCTCAGCTTAAAACCCTCTATTACGAGCTCAAAACAACATAGTATAGGCCCTTAGAACTTAGGAATTATGGAAAAGCCCTTACTAAAATCATTGAAATTAACTGTTAGGGGGTCCTAACGGACGACCTGACGATTCGTTACTAGGGAACACGATCCGTTGGATCGCCCGTCAAGTACACTGCCTCTTCACTTCTAGAAATTTCCACTGGCTGGTAATGGCCCACCTAACGGGTTGTTAGGACTGACGACGAGTCGTTGGGTGCCATCCGTCAAGTACACTGGATAGGCCTTGCTAACTTTCCTTGGGACCGATCAATGACTGACTTGATGACTCGTGGCGACTGACCACGAGTCGTTACATCCCCCGTGATGACCTCGAGTCCTCCAACATCTCAGGCCTTCCCCACGAGCCATCTGACGACTCGTTATGCCTCCTCACGAGTCGTCAAGTGACCTGTTCTGCAACCTACAACATTTTCCAATTTTTCTCCTAATTCACTTTCGGGTCTGATTTTTGAACTCCCGAGGCATAACGCTCACCTACCTCAAACCATCTAATAGGTGTAGATGATCTACACCTTTGCCAATAAACAACCTCAAATAAAGCCATCTGGATGCTGGAGTGGTAACTGTTATTATAAGAAAATTCGATGAGAGGCAAGTGGTCATCCCAACTACCCTTGAAATTAATCACACACACTCTCAACAAGTCCTCAAGAGTCTAATTGGTCCACTCAGCCTGACCATCTGTCTGTGGGTGAAAAGATATGCTAAGGTTTACCTAAGTACCAAGTCCTTTATGAAACGATCTCTAAAACTATAAGGTGAACTGAGTACCCCTATCTGAGATAATAGATAAAGGTACTCCATTTAACCAAACTAACTCTCGAATGTACAACATAGCATAATCCTCAACTGAATCGGTAGTTTTGACTGGTAAGAAATGGGCTAATTTGGTCAACCTATCCACAATCACCCATATACAGTCATACTATCGACGGTTACGAGGAAAACCTATAATGAAGTCCATATTAATCTCTTCCCACTTCAAAGTAGCAATGCTAATATCCTGAAGCATACCCAAGCCTCTAATGCTCAGCCTTAACTTGCTGGCAATTCGACACTTAGCAACAAACTCCACTATGTCCTTCTTTATGCCATTCCACTAATAGACTTCCCATTAGATCATGTTACATCTTGGTGGCACCTGGGTGGATAGAATATCGAGATCCATGAGCCACACGCAACATTTTCTCTATCAAGTCATCAACAGCTGGCACAAACAATTGGTCCTGATATCAAAGAACACTATCTCCCCGTTGGGAGAAAACCTCCACCTTCTGATTCCAGACTACTTCCTTTAACTTCACTAGAATAAGTTCCTCATCTTGACTATCCTTGACCTAGGTCACCAATGATAATTCTGACTCATTATAAACAATGACACCACCATCTGTCGAGTCAACAAGGCGAACCCCTAAACGAGTAAGCCTATGGACATCCCTTGCTAATTCCTTCCTCTCATCCTCAACATAAGACACACTCTCCATGGACATCTTTCTAAGAGCATCTACCACTATATTGGCCTTGCCCAGATGATAAAGGACACTCATTTCATAGTCCTTCAAAAGCTCTAGCCATCTTCTTTGCCATAAATTCAGGTCCTTCTGAGTGAACACATACTAAAGGCTCTTGTGGTTGATGTGCTATGGGTTTACAACACTTTCAATGCTTAAAATTGAGAAAATATGCATGGTCTTAGGTGTGTTTATACGGATATGATGCACTTTTGCTTTATTTTTAGGGAAATAAGGAGTTGGAGTTGAAAGCTGTGAAAGAAGGAAAAATAGTGCAAAAATTAGGCCAAGTACAGACTTCAGTACAAGCCGTACCTTGGTGGAACACATGGTAATGTGAGTTGTGATAAATTTCAGATGATCTGTACAAGAACAAGACAAAGTATGACTCTTGGTATGGGTCGTACCATAGTAGTCGTGGAAAAAATCAGAAGGATGCACTTTTATTAGTCTTCTTGTATGGGTACAACTACGATCCATGATGACTACCTACCACCCGTGCCAATGAGCCATTATAAAGTTCATAAAGAAGGTGGAATGGCATATCTCATGGTGTGAAAGCAACCACACATCGTAATAGCAAGGTGCGAGTCTTACCAAGGAACTCATGGAATTATTTAGAGGATGCTAGAAATCACAGGTTTAGAACACAATAGAAATATACGACTCGTAGGAGCATTGTATGAGTTGTATCAGCTCCCAAAACTTAACCAAATTTAGAGCTGCCAGGCATTATATGAGTGAAGCTACGACTCGTATGAGCAAGTTATGAGTCGTAGGAGAAGGCGACAGTAGTTAATCAGTTTTCCTGTTAATTAAGAAAAGGTTTCTTTATTTATATAAATACTTTTCTAGGTTATTTTTGTTGAGGGAGGAATACTTTGAGTAAGGAGTTCAACTTTTTGGGAGATTCTTCTGAGTTTTCCAATATTCTTGGAGTTTGCTTTATTGTTCTTGAATTGATCAAAGTTGAATTGTGCAATAATCAAGTGGGTTTTTATTTAAATCTTCATTGTATGTTCTTAATTATGTTTTCTTCAATGAATGCTAATTTTTTTCTTACAATCATGAGAGGCTAAAACCCCCACAACTAGGATTGTGGGAATCATGATGAATTAACTAACTAGGTCTGCCGAAGTGATTTTAAACCAATATGAATGCTTATATTGTCTTCTCTTCATATTAAACATATCTTAACAGAGTGCCACGTTAGGACTTGCCCAAGTTCTCTATTTTCTTGAACCTAGAGAGGTAGAGATTAGGAAAAGAGAAGAACAACAAATCCTTGAAATTTATGATTCATTGTATAACTTGAGCTGTGAACGCAGGATAGTTAATTTGGAACAAATTGATAAAAGTTATAGTGAAATCACTCAAGAAACCTAACTTGGTGATTGAGTATAGTCATCCAATAAGGGCAAACTAGTTGTTTGGATGAACCTATGTTATCAGTTCTACAAGCTAAATATTGGGATAGATCACAAGTGTAAAATCTGAAGTAGTTATGAACCAATGCGAAACACTTCCCTAGTTAATTGCATTAACTTGATAGAAACTTCAATCTTCAATACTGTACGTGTTTCATTCTTTAAAACTCCCCTTTAGGAAATAATCAAACTAAAAGCATAAATACTAGCATTATTCTACATCCTAACCATATTCCCTGTGGGATCTTGTTACACCCCGTAAGTATCTGTTTGTTAATCGATGTGTGTGTATGTATGTAGAGAGTTTTGGAGTATGATGCAAGCGGAAAAGGGATCGGGAGATAAGCGCGCGAGCACGTTGTCAAACAGGCAGGAGGTTGGAGCTGGAGGTAGGGCGCACCAGGCGCCGCACCATACAGCCCACACCTGTACATGGGCTGGTGCGTTGTGGCCATATGTTGGCGCAATGGACGGTGCGCCGCACCCCCTGCCACCGCCTCAAGTATATATATATATGTTAAGTGTGTGAGTGATAAATCATTTTCAAACATTTCAAATAGAGGGATACAAACTTGGGTAATATTTTTACTAGATTTTCATCGGATTGGAGCCAAATTAGCCGCTAAACTCCATTTAAATGCAAATTCATCTTGGATAACAAATTTTGAGCGGACGAGGAATGTATCTACAAAGTTATTTCTTGAAATATTGCTTGGATTGTCGGAGTCCCGCCAAGTAGTTGTAGAAATCAATTCTAATTGAGTCCTAAGCATATACATGTGATAAGTAAGTATTTTTACCTTCTAAACTCTCATGAATTTGTAAGCTTTCGGCTAAATTGGACAGAGTTTGATTTGTAGGTAATGTGCTTTAAGGATATTGTTTATAGCCATTTCCTTAAATTGAAAACAACTTTATTTTCTTAGTGTAAGGGAAATTTGGAGGAATTACCGACTTTAGGGTGGAACAAATTGGGTGAACTAAAATTGACAATTGAGGTATGTTAAGGCTAATCTCTTTGGCAAGTTATTCTCATCGTAACACTGATACGACTTGTACTTCGATAGTGACCTAATAATTTGAATGTTGTAGTTAGTCATTACGAATAGAGTTGAGATTGTAGCGTAGTATCCCTGGTTAGGGTTGATCGTATTTCGTACTACCTCTTGCCATGAATAGCTCTGGGGCTTCAAGTTTTACGGATTGCTTATAGAGCTACGATGCTGCTGACACTTACAGAGCTATAGATTGCTTATGGAGCTAGGATTCTGCTGTCGTTTATAGAACTATAGACTGCATTTGGAGCTACGAACCTAAATTGCTTATGGAGATACTAAATTGCTTACGGAGCTACAAAACTACTTACAGAGCTATTAATTGTCTGAAAGGACTAAAGTGAAGCCTTCGGGGCCACATTAAAGTCTCCTATGAACTCCTTCTACGCCAAAATGGAATTATCGACCCTCACTAGGGCCTGGTGTGTTCGATATGCAGTTGCAGGTACTTGTGGGGCCTTAGGGGGTACCAATAGGGGTATATAGACTGATTGGCACTTGCTAGGGCTTATGGGGGCCCAGGTAGGTTATCTTTGTGTTGACTGTACCTTCCATGCTTATAGGGGCCCGGTTAAGTTCTTATTTGAATATTATCTGCTAGTTGTTGCTCATGATTATGACATTATACAGGTTAAATTTTGATTCCTGCTGCTAATTATTTTCAGCTCTTGTAGCAACTTTCAGCTATTTCTATTACTACTTGCATATTCAGTACATGTTGTACTGATGCCCACATATGAGGCACTACATACTTGCTTGCAGGTTCGGATAGATGAGTTCCAAGACCTCCTTAGCAACTGTTCAGGGTAACAGATTGGTCAGCTCCTTTCTTTCGGAGTTTCCAGCTCGAGAAGGTTTGCCTGTTTTTGTTATATTGCTTTTGGGTTGGCCAGGGCCCTCTCCCGACCAATATCTTACTCCTAGAGGCTTGCAGACTACAATTCTTTTGGTTAGTTTCACGTTGTTGGCCGAGTGAGGCCTATGTATGATCTATTATATGTGTTGTTGGCTGTGTGAGGCCTAGATGTGTTCATATATGTGTTGTAGGCCACGTAGGGCCTAGTAGTATTACCTATTAGCAGCATGGTGGTCTTGCCGGCCTGCATAGGAGGTTGATATTACTATATTGATTGTGACTGCTGGGTTAGGTATTTTTATGAAAGTTTGTCATGCGGTGTTATTGTCCTAAGACTATGTTTACAGTTGAGATATAACTATTTGTTTTCTTGATTATGCGCTGCTGGCAGGCACTAGAGGTTCATATTCCCAGCTAGGTCAACTCAGAGTCCAATGTGGCACTAGGTTCCAGTCACACCTCACAAGGTGGGGCGTGAAAACTTGGTATCAAAGCAACACTGAATCCTAGGGAGTCTGCAAGCTATGTCTAGTAGAGTCTTGTTTATGGATGTGTTGTGCATTACATTCTATAAGTAGGAGGTTACGGGGAATGATAGCGTGGTTACCCTCCTTCTTTCTGTAATCATGCTATAAAGCTGAGTTGTATAGGGTTGAGTCCCTAATCTTATGTTATTTTTCTTATCTACAGAGAAAATATTTGATGCATGACAAACTACAGCTGGTCAGGAGTTGGATACCGCGATAAGAGAGGGAACTATTAGAGTGCCATACTCGAAGACGGCCCGACCTGAGGGCAAGAGGGAGACATCACCTTGATCTCCCCAGCATTCTCTACCATACCAGCAGACCCCAGGGTAGGAGATACACTAGTACCACCCCAGTCATCCCTATACCATTAGATTAGGAGGTTAGGAGTGCAGTTTACATGTTGGCTCGGATGATGGCTGCTAAGCGTCAACTAGTGGCACCAATTATTGTTGAATCTACTGAAGGACCCGAAAGTTTGAGGGTTTGTGAGTTTCTTTCCTTGAGTCCTCTGCAGTTTATGGGGACAGACCTCAGAGAGGATCCTCAGGACTTCTTAGATTAGTTGCAGAGAATATTCAGGGTGATGCATGCTTCATACACAGAGTTAGTTGAGTTGGCAGTGTTTCGGCTACGAGATACAGCAGTTCTGTGGTATGAGAGTTGGGAAAGGTCCAGAGGCAGAGATGTATCCCCTCCTACTTGGTCTAGTTTTTTGGAGTCCTTCATAGATTATTATCTTCCTCGATAGATCTGACAAGACCGGGTGGATCAGTTCTTACATCTAGAGTAGAGCAGGATGAGCGTTTGGGAGTATGCACTGAATTTTGATTACTTAGAAAGATATGCGCCAATGTTTTTTGATACTATGCCAGCTAGGGTACACCAGTTCATCATGGGGCGTGCTATAGAGTATGTGGAGGCTTGTATTATAGCCACATTGTGCAAGGACATGAATATTTCATGCATTCTGGCTTTTGCTCAGAATATAGAGGGAATTAGGCAGCATCAACATGAGGCTGAGAGGGTGAGTCAGGAGCAGCACCGGAGGGCTAGACCCACTGACTTATAAGTAGAGTTTTAGGGTGGGCCCAAACCTCGATTGCCAAGTAGGCCACCTAGACCTTTGCCTCCGCAGCATTAGGGAAGCAGGTCAGATCATTGTGGACAGTCAGGTCCCAGTGAAGGTTCACGAGAGTTAGGCTCCCATCAATAGAGAGGTTCAGATCAGAGCAGGCCCGCTGCACCGCATTATAGCATTTGCAGTCAATGGCATTTTGGGAGGTATAGATATGGCTCTACTTCTTGATATACTTATGGGAAAGAGGGTCACATGATGAGGCATTGTCTGACCAGGGACAAGGGTGATCGGGCTCAACAAATAAGTCCTCGGTAGGGTCACATGCTCTAGCACCTTCGGCGAGGCGTAGGCCCTCAGTTCCAGCCTGTAGAGGCAGAGGTAGATCAGGGGAATCTAGTTCTGGTAGTGTTCCGAATCGCACTTACGCCTTACCAGGGCAACAAGAGTCAGAGTCATCACCAGATATTATGACAGGTATGCTGGATGTTTTCTCTCACCCGGTTTATGCTTTGATAGATCCAGGTTCTACCTTGCCTTATGTTACTCTGCTAGTGGCTCAGAGGTTTGGTATAACACCAGAATTGCTTCAGTGACTATTTTCTATATCCACCCCCGTTGGTGACTCTATTATTGCTAAGAGGATTTATCGGGGCTGTACAGTAGATGTTGTTGGTCACCAGACTTTAGCAGACTTAGTGTAGCTAGGAATGATTGATTTTGATGTAATTATGGGCATGGATTGGCTAGCTCCATGTTATGCCAATGTGGAGTGCTGAACCAAGACTATCCGATTTCACTTTCCCAAGGAGGTAGTGCAAGAATGAAAAGGCAAAGCAGCTACGCCAAAATGTAGGTTCATATCCTATATTTGGGTGAGAAAGTTGATAGCGAAAGGCTATATTTACCATATTGTTAGGGTTCGGGATACGCAGGAAGAATCCCCAACTCTTTAGTCTATTCCTGTGGTTAGTGAGTTTCCGGATGCATTTCCAGACGAGCTTCCTAGTACTCCCCTAGAGTAAGAAATTGATTTCTCTATTGACATGTCACTAGGTACGCAACCCATATCCATTCCTCCATATAGAATGGCTCTTGCCGAATTGAAGGAATTAAAGGAATAGTTAAAAGACTTGTTAGATAAAGGCTTTATAAGGCCTAATACTTCACCATGGGGTGCGCCGATTTTGTTTGTAAGGAAGAAGGATGGCTCCCTACAAATGTGTATAGATTATCGACAATTGAATAAAGTTACTATTAAGAATAAATATCCCCTTCCAAGGATAGATGATTTGCTTGATCAGCTGTAGGGGCGAAATATTTCTCCAAGATCAACTAAGGTCAGGGTACCATCAGGTGTGAGTCCAAGAGAAAGATATTTCGAAGACAGCTTTCAGGACCAGGTATGGTCATTTTGAGTTCTTAGTCATGTCTTTCGGATTGACGAATGCCCCAACAGTGCTTATGGATTTGATGAACAACATATTCAGGCCATTCCTAGATATGTTTTTGATAGTGTTTATTGATGATATCCTGGTACATTCACGCTCAGAAGCTGAACATAGAGATCATTTGTGAAGAGTACTCCAGGTCCTCAAAGATCGGAAGTTGTATGCAAAGTTCTCTAAATATGAGTTTTCATTAAACTTTGTAGCTTTCTTTGGCCATATTGTGTTAGATAAGGTACTCAGGTTGACTCATAGAAAATAAAAGCTGTAAAGACTTGGCCCAGACCCATGACTCCAATGGAGGTTCGTTGCTTTTTGGGGTTAGCTAGGTATTACAGGAGGTTTATAGAGGGATTCTCCGCCCTATCGACACCATTGATAAAGCTGACTCAGAAGGCAGCCAAGTTTCAGTGGACTGAGGCTTGCGAGCAGAGTTTTCAAGGGTCGAAGGACAGAGTGACATCTGCACCAGTGTTGGCCCTACTAGAGGGTTCATAGGGTTATGTGGTATATTGTGATGCTTCAATCATTGGGTTAGGGTGTTTTTTGCTGCAGCATGGCAAGGTAATTTCCTATGCTTCGAGGTAGTTGAGGAAGCATGAAAAGAACTACCCCACCCATGATTTAGAGTTAGCTGTAGTGGTTCATGCTCTAAAGATATGGAGGCATTACTTGTATGGTGTGAATGTGTACATCTTTACTGATCACAAGAGCCTTCAATATATTTTCAAGCAGAAGGAGCTGAATTTGCATAGTGCCGGTGGCTTGAGTTGCTGAAAGATTATGATATCGACATATTGTACCACCCATAAAAAGCTAATGTTGTAGCTGATGCCCTTAGCTGCAAATGCATGTGCAGTCTATCATACTTAGGCCAAAAAAAGAGAGACTAGCTCAGGAATTACACCAGTTGGCCAGTTTGGGAATCCGATTATTGGACTCAGACGATAATGGGGTTGTGATCCAGAATACAACAGTGTCATCTCTAGTTGTAGAGGTAAAGGAGCGGAAATACGAGGACACTAGCCTAGTTCAACTCAGAGACAAGGTTTAGCAGGGCGAACTATTGGCATTTGAGTTAACAGGAGACGGTGTCTTGAGGTTCATAGGTCAACTCTATATTCTAGATATAGCAGGGCTTCGCCAGCAAATTATGGTGGAGACACATTATTCTCGTTACTCTCTTCATCCGGGTTCAATGAAGATGTAACATGATATAAAGGAGATATATTGGTGGCCTGGGATGAAGAAAGGCATAGCTGAGTTTGTAGCACAGTGTCCTAATTGCCAGCAAGTAAAAGCTGAACATTAGAAATCTGACGGGCTGACTCAGGAGATAGCTATGCCTATGTGAAAATGGGAAGCAATTAATATGGATTTTGTTATAGGGTTACCCCACACCAGGCATAAATTCGACTCTATCTGGGTCATTATCGACAGATTGACAAACTCAGCCCATTTCTTGTTAGTCAGGACTATGTTTTCAGCCAAAGATTATATTAAGGAGATAATTCGACTGCATGGTGTCCTAGTATCTATCATCTCCGACAGGGGGGCTTAGTTCACGACAAGATTATGGTAGTCATTTCAGAAAGGTTTAGCGATGAAGGTTAATTTGAGCATAACCTTTCATCCCCAGATGGATGCTAGGCTGAGCGCATGATTCAGATGCTCGAGGACATGCTAGGGGCGTGCGTGCTAGACTTCAAAGGATGTTGGGATGAACACCTACCTCTCACTGAGTTTTCTTATAATAATAGCTACCATTCTACTGTTAATATGGCGACTTATGAGGCTTTATATGGGCAGAAGTGTAGATCTCCCATAGGATGGTTTGAAGTGGATGAGCCCGGATTGATGGGACCTGACATGGTACGTCAGTCTGAAGAAAAGGTTAAGCTCATTAGAGAGCACTTGTTAACAACCCAGAGTTATTAGAAGTCCTATTTTGATACACGGTGTAGGGACTTAGAGTTCTATGTTAACGACTGGGTATTCCTGAAGTTTTAGCCTATGAAAGGCGTGATGAGGTTTGTTAAGAAGGGCAAGCTTAGCCCTAGGTTCATTGGGCTATATCGGATCCTCCGAAAGATAGGCAAAGTGGCTTATGAGTTAGAGTTTACTTCAGAACTAGAGTCTGTTCATCCAGTCTTCCATGTGTCAATGCTATGAAAGTGCATAGGAGACTCTTCTCGGGTTGTCCCGGTTGAGGATGTTCAAGTCACAGAGGAGTTGTCCTATGAAGAGACTCTAGTTGCTATACTAGATCAGCAGGTTCGTAGATTGAGGACTAACGATGTAGCCTCTGTTAAACTCTTATGGAGGAAAAAAATGTAGAGATGATGACTTTGGAAGCTGAGGATGACATGAGGTCTAGATACCCTTACCTATTTCAGGATTGACTCAGATTGTACAGTTAATGTGAGATTGTTATTCAGTTATTTTGGTTCCTTATGTTATTAGTGTTGATTATTTTCTCACTTTTATATTATGGAGCTATCTCGTATAGTTGCTTGCAAGGTATTATGAGATTCCTATGTTGGACTTTTTTGTGTTTCATGTTTCCGGATAGTCCATATTATAGAGGAGACTCTATAAAAATTTTCCCGACAAACGTTAAGGAGTTGAGTATCTTAATATTAGATTACATTCAAGGACGATTGTTCCTCGAGGGGGATGATGTTACACCCCATAAGTCTCTATTGGTTAACCGATGAGTACGTATATATGTTAAGAGTTTTGGAGTACGATGCAAGTGGGAAAGGGCTCAGGGGATAAGCGCACGAGCACATTGTCGAGCGAGCAGCAGGACGGAGCTAGAGGTAGGGCGCACTGGGCGCCACACCGTGTAGCTCGCACCTACACATGGGCTGGCATGTCGCGCCCGCATATTGGCGCAATGGGCAGTGCGCCACGCCCCCTTCCACCGCCTCAAGTATATATATATATATGTTAAGTGTGTGAATGATAAGTCATTTTCAAACATTTCAAATAGAGGGCTACAGACTTGGGCAATATTTGTATGAGATTTTCATCGGATTGGAGCTGAATTACGTTGCTAAACTCCATTTAAATGCAAATTCATCTTAGATAACAAATTTTGGGCCTACGAGGAACGTATCTACGGAGTTATTTCTTGAAATATAACTCGGATTGTCGGAGTCTCGCCAAGTAGAAGTTGTAGAGATCAATTCTAATAGAGTCCTAAGCATCTACAAGTGATAAGTAAGTATTTCTACTTTCCAAACTCTCGAGAATTTGTAAGCTTTCTGGCTGAATTGGACGTAGTTTGATTTGTAGTTAATGTGCTTTAAGGATATTTTTGCTAGCCATTTCCTTGAATTGAAA
Organism: Datura stramonium; assembly: GCA_018107945.1. Lineage (NCBI taxonomy): Eukaryota > Viridiplantae > Streptophyta > Magnoliopsida > Solanales > Solanaceae > Datura > Datura stramonium. The sequence goes on along the minus strand of JACEIK010006730.1, from coordinate 68,983 downwards.
ACAACATTATTTCTCAGTGTAAGGCCTGCAATTTGGAGGAATTACCGGCTTTAGATTGGAATAGACTGGATGAACATAAATCGATAATTGAGGTATGTTAAGGATAATCTCTTTGGCAAGTTATTCTCGTCGTAACACTGATACGACTTATCTTATGTAGTAACCTAAGAATTTGAATGTTGTAGTTAGTCGTTATGAATAGAGTTGAGATTGTAGCCTAGTATCCATGGTTGGGGTTGATCGTATTTCGTACTACCTCTCGCCATGAATAGCTCATGGGCTGCTAGTTGTATGGACTTCTTATGGAGCTATGACGTTGTTGATGCTTATAGAGCTATAGACTGCTTACGGAGCTATGATGCTGCTGTCGTTTACAGAACTATAGACTGCTTTTGTAGCTACGAACCTAAATTTCTTATGGAGCTACTAAATTTCTTACGGAGCTATTAATTGTCTGAAAGGACTAAAGTGAAGCCTTCGGGGCCACATTGAAGTCTCCGATGAACTTTTTCTATGCTAAAATGGTATTACCGACCCTCACTAGGGCCTGGTGTATCCAAGACGCAGTTGCAGACACTTGCATGACCTTAGGGGTACCTATATAGGTATATAGTCTAATTGGCGCTTGCCGGGGCTTATGGGAGCCTAGGTAGGATATCTCTATGTTGACTGTACCTTCTAGACTTATGGGTGCCTAGTTAGGTTCTTGTTTGAATATTATCTGCTAGTTGTAGCTCATGATTATGACATTGTACAGGTTAGATTCTGATTCCTGTTGCTAATTATTTTCAATTCTTTTAGCATCTTTCATTCAGCTCTTTCTATTACTTCCTTGCATATTCAGTACATGTTGTACTGATGCCCACATATGGGGTTGCATGCTTTCCTGTAGGTTCAGATAGACGAGTTTCAGGACCTCCTTAGCAGCTGCTTAGGGTTAGCAGATTGGTCAGCTCTTTTCGTTTGGAGTTACCAGTGAGAAGGTTTGCCTGTTTTTGTTGTATAGCTTTTGGGTAGGCCCGACCAATATCTTACTCCTAGAGGCTTGCAAACTACAGTTCTTTTGGTTAGTTTCACGTTGTTGTCCGAGTGAGACTTATATATGATCTATTATATGTGTTGTTGGCATGTTGTAGGCCGTGTTGGGCCCAGTAGTGTTACCTATTAGCAGCATGGTAGTCTTGTCGGCCCGCATAGGAGGTTGATATTACTATACTGATTGTGACTACTGGGTTAGCTATTTTTATGCAGGTTTGTCGTGCAGCGTTGTTGGCCTAAGGCTGTGTTTACAGTTGAGATATAACTGTTTGTTTTCTTGATTATGCATTGCTGGAAGACACCAGAGGTGCATATTCCCAGCTAGGTCAGCTCAGAGTCCAATGCGGAACTTGGTGCCAGTCATATTTCCCAAGGTGGGGCGTGACAAATTGACCCTAACCTTTGTTGGGTTCTTTATTTACAATGTACGTGTCATATGTTTATAGGAGTGTGATTTGAGAATTATTAATGGTCCGTGAACACATCCACATGCACCCCATACAAGAACTGCCTCCCAATAATCAATGCAAACACCACAGTTGCCAACTCTAGGTCATGCGTTGGATAATTCTTCTCATGAGCATTAAGCTGTCTAGAGGCATACAAATTAACCTTACCATGCTGTATAAACACAAATCCAAGACTAACCGTAGAGGCATCACAATACACAACAAAACCATCTGTGCCCTTCGGTAGGGTTAATACTGGAGCCGAAGTGAGTTGAGTCTTTAACTCCTGAAAACTCTTCTCACAGGTGTCCGACCACTGAAATTTGACCTTCTTCTAGGTCAACTTAGTCAACGGTGCTGCAATGGATGAAAATACCTTAATGAATCTCTTATAGTAGCCAGCTAAACCTAAAAAGCTCCTAATATCCGAGGGAGTAACTGTCTAGGAAAATTCTTCACCGCTTTTATCTTTTGAGAGTCCACCTGCACACCCTTGCTAGACTCCACATGGCCCAAAAATGCTATAGAGTTCAGCCAAAAGTAGCACTTTCTAAACTTAGCAAATAGCTGGTGATCCTTGAGAGACTAACATAATCCTCAAATGAGAGATATGCTTTTCCTCGTTCCCAGAGTGTATGAGAATATCATCAATGAAGAAAGTCATGAGCATATCCAAATACTACTTGAACACCCTGTTCATATAATCTATAAAAGCCACATGAGCATTAGTTAGTCCAAAAGACATAACTACGAACTCATTGTTACCATACCAAGTCCTGAAGGTTGTCTTTGGGATGTCACTCTTTCTAACTTTGAGTTGATGATATCCAAATCTAAGGTCTATCTTTGAGAAGCACTTAACACCCTGAAGCTAGTTAAACAAGTCATCAATCCTGGGGAGGGGATACTTATTCTTGATTGTGACCTTGTTCAACTACTGATAATCAATAGACATTCTAAAGGAACCATCCTTCTTTCGAACAAAGAGAACTGGAGCACCCCATTAGGATTTATTAGGCTTGATGAAACCATTATCTAGGAGATCTTTCTACTCGTTTAGCTCGGCTGGAGCCTTTATATAAGGAGGAATGGATATAGGCTTTGTATTAAGGAGAAGGTCAATACCAAAGTCAATCTCTCGCTCGCTCGAGACTCCGGGTAGATCATCTGGAAACACCTCCGGATACTCACATACAATAGGAACTAACTAAAGAGTCAGGGTATCAGATGTAGAATCCTTGACCCAAACTAGATGATACACACAACCCTTAGAAATCATCTTCTTGACCTTGAGATAGGAAACAAAGTGAGCTAGATGCACAACTGAACAACCCTTCCACTCTAGGATTGGCTCAGTCGGAAATTGAAACTCTATCTAAGTCTATGTCCGGGTTTACCACACCTGAAACAAGTATCTGAGCCAACTAAACATCACCCAGGGTGGTTCTTGCCGCACTTCACATAGGCTGTAAAAGTGCACTCTCCTACCATGCTCCCCTGGCCTCTAGAGCCTGATGCTTTACCCCTCTGGTCATGTCTAGGTCTAGACGAAACACTATCTAAAGATGGGGCTGGGGCTGATGACCTCTGGTTGGACTGAGGGCGATGTCCACCACCGGACCTCTGTTAGAACTACCCAAAACTCCCTATCCTAACCCTATTAGCCTCTCTCTCCTTCTCCTTCATCTGCTTTGCCTCTATTTGTTGGGTGTATATAGCCAACCGAGAGAAATTTGGGTCACTATTCTGCATGGCGGTCCTGTACTCCTTGACCAGCGAATCTGCTACTCTATTCACAAACTTGATCATACGAGCCCTCTAATCAACAACCATCTCCGGTGCATATTTAGACAATCAGGTAAACTCCAAGGCATACTCTTGAACTTTCCTATGGTTCTGCTTCAAGTTGACGAACTCTGCTGCCTTTGCCTCCCTCAACTCTCTAGGGAAGAACCTGTCCAAGAAGGCAGTCATGAACTCATCCCAACTCACAGGGACCTCTCCAACTTCCCTGCTATCCTTGCGCTGGTGAAACCATATGTAAGAAACCCCCTTCGGCTGATAGGTGGCTAAGTCTGCACTTTCTTCTCCCGTCACCTCTAAAATCTGGGTGATTTTCTGCACCTCCTCAACAAACTTATGCGGGTCCTCATCCACCTTTGACCATAGAAACTCAGGTGGGTTCATCCTAAGAAAGTCTCATACTCTAGCCACTGCTGCGTCCCATTCTAAGGAACATGGACCACCACCTACTAGTTGACCTAAGCGGTCATGGCCTATTCCATCATTTGAAATGTTGCTCTAAACTCGATATGATTGACCTGCTCGGGAAAAGGATCTGCTGGTGCTGGTGGGGCTTGTTGATGCCTATCTCTATTGCCATTATCATGGCCATTCATGTTACCAATTTTTCTACCACTAACTTGACGTAGAGACATATTTTGACAAACACATATAGCACGATTTAGAGGAAAAGTGAGGTAGTTCATCGCAGGACATAGATCATGGAAGAAGGGAAATTTCCTAAAACATCTTATAGCCTCTTCCCCATAAGTGTGGCACGCTTCACACTCATGAAAAAAACTCTACTTAACGTAGCTTTCAGAAACCCTAGGACACTTTAAACCTAATACTCTGATATCAAGTTTGTCACGACCCGAGCTGGGACCCCAGATCGAGACACAGGACCTAGAACCACAGATGGCTCCAAGTCAACCCATGGAATATGCATAGCTACTCAAGAGCATAAATTAAGTGTAAACTAAAAACTTAAACATGAATAAGTGAAAGTCTGAAATAAAACATAGGCCAAAACATAACCAACACTTGACAAGATAAATCATCTACATAATTTCTGAAAATCCTCTACAACATCCGATAAGCTGATGGGACAACTTCCCAAACTAGCTCGCTAGAATCTGACAAACTGAAGTAACATGTAAAGAAAAACTACTAATTGACCTCGAAATGAGGACTCATCAGAAACAGGGGCTGGACTGGACTGAAGGTAAATAAGCTATTGGCGAGACTGAGCTGGATTATCCAAACCTATATCATGAAACGATATAACATAGAGTATGTGGTTAGTACTTGGAATGTACTGAGTATGTAAGGTAAGTAAAACATGCTAGTAACATATAGTAAGAAATCATACATAAAAGTCAAGATAGATCATGAGTAAAATAGTAAAAATGTAGGATATTAAATAGTAAATTGAAACACCATAGGTCATAAAGTATGAACATACTTATATATAGAAAATAAGGAACAATATAAGATTCTTATAATCGACATATATCACATGAGCATACATGGAGCTCGACCTGTAAAGCCCTAGTCGGGAGGGTGTTCATACCTTGAAAAGGGTAGAACCATGAAAAAGGCGTGATATCACTCATAGGTGGCCTATAGAGGTATGGGAGACACTCTCGTGGAGGACCTTATCATGGCTATATTAACACGCAGTTCTGAGACCTGGGTACACTGGAACCTTAGTCTACTCGATGTTAAATACTACTCCAAAAAGATATATAGTGCTCATATCATAATCATGAAACATACTTGATGTACATGGGCTATTTTAAATCATGATCATAACACGCTTGAAATACGTAACTATCCATGAAAGAGGCTCGTGAGTCGGCCATGATCATAAACATGATACTTGTAAAAGCCATGCATACTTGAGGGAATCATAATATTCTAAAAACCATGAAATTCATAAAGGGTTCTTGTGGAAATCATGAATTGTAATCATAAAACATAATTTACTTCATCATACATGAAATCATCAATCATAGGCTTGAATTTTCTTAAAATATGCATAATAGGGCATAGTTTCTAATAGCTTGAGAACATGAATTTAAAATCTTCCCATTAGACATAAATAATACATTAGAACAAGAGGGGATTGGACCCGTAAACATAGCATTGATAATTCCATAGAATTGGGTTAAGAACCCTAGAAATCAATACACTTGATTAGGAACTTGAATTCAGGAATTAGAGGAAAAATCTAGGCATGAGTGTGGAAGAAATACCTCATTCATGTCCTTACATACCTGGGTAAAATGATCTTCAAACTAGCCTTGAAAGCCCAGATGTCTGCATCACTAAGTCAGAGCAGAAGGGAACACATCCTAGCAACACAGTCCAAAATCTGAAAAATAATAGTCACTGTATGACTATGATGACTAGGAGTGGAAAGACCACCTTTGACCCTCCCCTTGTTGTAGTTGAGATGGAGAGATGATAACGCTCAAATTCACACTTTCTGACAAAGTATGAAGCGGTAGTTGTCAATAAAGAACCCAACAAAGAGGTTGGGGTTGAACCCACAGGGAATAGGGTAAGATCTAGACTAATGCTGGTAATTGAACTTGTTGGTGAGTTATCTCCAAATTGGGGTTTTAAAGAAAAAAATATTAAAACAAGATTATATTCGTGATTTAAATCAAGATTTGTAGAAAACTAGGGTGAGTGTTCCCCATGAGTTCATAACTAGTTGGGGTATACACACGTGATTAATCCCAATGCTTACTTGTAGAACTGATAACTAGGGTTCATCCAAACGATTGGTTCATCCCTATTGGATGACTTTACTCAATCACCGGGTCATCTCATGAGTGATTTCAAACTAACCATTATCAATATGTTCCAAATCTATCTATCTTGCGACCACATGTCAAGTTAATACAATGATCATAACGACCATGCTTTGTTGTAATTGTCTTTTTCTAATCTCTACCTCTCTAGTTTCAAGAAAGTAAAGAATTCAGGCAAATCCTAACATTGTACACCATTAAGAAACATTTAAAGATGAAGAGAATACAATACAAGCATTTAGCATTGATTTTAAATAACTTTTGTGTAACCCTATTTCGTTAATCCACCATGGTTCCCACAACCCCTAGTTGTGGAAGTTTTAACCTCTCATGGTTGTAAGATGACAATTTGCATTCATAAACAAACACATAATTAAATACTTATAGAAACAATTGGAAGAAAACTAAATTTGAATATCAAATAACAATCTCAAGAAAAATGTAGGAAATCAAGAATTTGATCCAAAGAATTGCTCCTCAAAACATGATAAAAATTCACAGTAATTATTCTTCACATGTCTACTACTTCGGTTCTGCCCTCTCTCTAATTTTCGACTCTATTACATAGAAATAAAGGGTATTTATAATAGTAGAGTAAGGCTTCCTTTTTCCTTCATGGAGTGGAATTGAGATTTGTAACTCCTTTTCCTAGTTGAAGTAGGATTTGACTTTCTAAAAATAACCTAGAAAAGTATTTATACAAATAATTAGAACTTTTTTCTAAATTAATAGGGAAACTAATTTAACTGCCGCCACCTGATCCTACGACTCGTACCATGAACCTATGAGTCGTAGCTTCCTCTCGTACAATGCTCAGTAGTCTTGAATTTGGTAATGTCTTGGAAGTTTTTATGACTTGTACAATGCTCTTACGAGTCGTATAATGCCTTTCGTGGTATGATCTTGTGAAGTCGGGCATCCTCTAAATATTTTGATGAGTGTTGTGGTACAACTCATACCTTGATATCACGACTCGTGATTTCTTTGTGCCCTAGGATCTTCCAATCACATTTTCTCTGAAGTTCACCAGGGTTCTTTGGTGCAAGTCGTATTTGGTCATCGTGACTCGTATCTTCCATTTGTACCATGAGCTCAAACAAGTGCAATATTTCTGTAATTTTCCACGACTGCTATTGTATGGCTCGTACCAAGAGTCGTACATGGCCAATGCCTTATGTAGTTCCTCTGAATTTTATCATTAATGTTATGTACGACTCGTGCTTTCAAGGTGAATCGTACTAAGATATGCAATTTCACCATTTTTAGCACTATTTTCTCTTTTTTTTCACATTACACTCCAATACATAATTTTCTTGAAAATAAAGTAAAAGTGCATCATATCTATATAAACACACCTAAGACCATGCATATTTTCTAAGTTTTAAGCGTCAAAAGTGCTATAAATTCATAGCACATCAAGATACAGAAGGAGATCGAGCTGAATAAGAAAGATGAGATTGTTGAACAAGAGGTTATAGGCGAGACTGAGTTGACCAAGGATCCATGGGATGGAAAGGAGTCTAGAGCTGATAAAAGGAAACAAAAAGGGGCAACTCAAATTTATAGGCCTATCCCTCGACCACGACCACCATCCCCTCAGAGGATGAACAAGAAGGCGGAAGATGGAAAGTTCCAAAAGTTCTTGTAAATGCTGAAATAGTTGTCTATGAGCATCCCATTGGTCGAGGCATTGGAGCAGATGCCCAGGTATGCCAAGTTTATAAAGGACCTAGTGACTAGAAAGAGGTCTGTGAGCTATGAGCCGGTGGGTAACTTGCATCATTGCAGTTCCATAGCTTCACGGGTCCTTGCGCATAAAAAGAAAGATCCAGGTGCCCTTCACCATCCCATGTAAAATTGGTGATTTTGAGTATGCAAAGGCATTATATTACTTAGGTGTTAGCATCAACTTGATGCCATTAGCTATGTTCAAACAACTGGTCTTAAGAGACCACACACCGACTACGATACGGCTATTGATGGAGGACCGCACAATTAAGAATCCAGTAGGGATCCTTTTTAATTTGCTAGTCAAGGTGGATAGGTTCATCTTCCCAACTGACTTTGTGATCCTAGATTGGGAGGTCAATTTTGAGGTCCCCATCATTTTGGGGAAACCATCCTTGACATTGGGAGAGGTTTGGTGGATGTTAAGGCTAGCTAGTTGATGTTAAGGCTGAACAAGGAGGAGGTCACCTTAAATCGGCAATGAAATAGCCCAATGAGTTTAGGGTAATGCCAACAATTAAGGATGTTTTTGAGTTTCTTGATGAATTTCGAGTAGTCAAGAGACTACGCAATATTAAATCAGGTGTTTCTTGGGAGGTAACCCATGCGGTGGTTTGGTGAAGTCTGAGTAACCAAATCACCTGCGTCATGCTGCTGTTTAAATTAGGCGCTTCTTACGAGGCAACCCAAGTATCTTGACTTATATCTGTTCAGTGTGCAGGTGAAACAAAATCTGATGGGAGAAAAATTGCAGAAAAGGATTGTACTACGAGCCTCAGTATAGACATTATGATGATTGTATGGCTCGTAGTACTGTCCGTGGTGAGAAGAAGAGATTGGTATAGGTGCACGAGTTCATGTTACGGTTGGTCACTACAAACTATACCTCCATTGTACGAGTGGTAGTACCTACTGTAAGGATAAACTATGCTAAGTATGGAAGTGCAGTAATTTTGAATTATGAGTAATAGTACAAATCGTACCTTCATGGTACGGCTTGTACCATGTGCTTGTAAGTACCAAGGTAAGTTTCCTCAGTTTCTTGCTACGAGTCCGGGGGACAAGCCGTAGGTATGATCTACGACTCGTGGTATGGGTCACGATAGGAAAAATTAAAATTAATTGACCCAACTCGACTTGAATTTTAAAATATTCCCTAACCTATTTAAGTCCACAATACTCAGACTTAAAATCCCACTCAATCAAAAGCACAATACCATGATCATCTCCCTACAATCCTCACTTACCCATAACTCACCCTCAATCCTTTCATACCCGATTTTAGCTATAAAATCACTAGGATTGGTCAAAGTTCATCCCTCAAAACTCAAAGCAAGCAAAAATTAATCAAGAATTTAGCAAGTGGAGTTCTCTTCCCTTCTTCTGGCTAGCTAATTTTAAATTAAACCACCACTATGATTCCTCCAAAAATGAATGTGAATGGAGGAACATGATTAGTGGGGGTTATGGAATATGCTCTGTGTTATACCCCAAGAACCCAAGGATCAGATCCGAGAGTCAAAACAGTGAAAAACTAAAATTTTGTACCAGGTTACAGGACAAACTGTGAGGAGATCCGTGAGGAGTGACCATGAGTCGTGAGGTGACTCGTGGTCCAGCAGGGTTGTCAGGGCTTGTGGAGAAGACCACGGGCATGACCATGAGTCATGGTCAGGCCTCACGACTGGTGAGGTCTCCCATGGCCTGGACTGGTTGTTGGTAAGGAAGCTTTTGGTAGTGGAAGCCACGGATGGTGACCCCGAGTCGTGGTCACCCACCACAAGTCATGGTGACCCACCACGAGTCATGGTGTCCTCCATGAGGTCCCCTAGAGGATTTTGGGCAGTGGACCAGACGACTCCTAGCTAAGATTCATGGCCTGTGAGCACGAGTTGTCCAGTCCCTCATTGGGACTGACAATCAGCCAAATTCTGCGATTTTAGTAAGGGCTTTTCCATAATTACTAAATCCTAGGGGCTTATACTACGTATTTTAAGGCTCGTTTTATAGGGTTTTAAGAGGGGAAAGCCTATTCTAAGATAAGGCATTCCATGCATGCAAACTTGAGAGTTTGAAGAGAGGATTTAGAGAAAGTTTTGAAGGTTTCCATTAGAATCTCATCTTGGGAAATCAGAGAAGTGGTAAAATCATCCCTTCCAGGTATGTAGGGTTATGAGTGGGTGTCTCCTACCATACCCATGCCCAATTTCTATCAATCCATGAAAACTACCTATGATCAAGTATGGGGTTTTTACCTAATTGCATAATTCTTCAATCTCTATACATGGATTAGATTATATTTATATTGATGAATTGTGAAGCTTGGACAGATTTTAAATTGTTATCAATCAAAAATTGTGTTTTCTAAATTATGAAATTCAATACCCATGGATGGGAAGTTCATGAAAGAAGAGAATGGTGATGAATGTATGATGATGATGAGATTTGATGATGAAAAGCATGTTTCTAAAGCTACCCATGATTATGATATTGTTTCCAAAATGAATTGAGTAGATCCAAGTATTATAAAGCTTTGAGAAATGCCCACATGTTGATTTGAAATGATGAGTTTTCCGGAAATAAGCTTACCACATTAGTTGGAGCGAAGTCTCCGATGTTCATATTATTAGCTTGTGGTATGTTTCAAATTAAAGCTTCTCATATGCATAAGTTCATAATTGAGATGTATGTAAATGTTGAGATTCATTTTCATATGATGTCGCTTCTATGCATTATTTCATTAGTGAGCTTTGTCAAAGGACAATGTTGAGCTTCGTTTCATACGATGTTGAGTTGTGCATGATTTCATCTTAAGCTTCATCCATAGACGATGTTGAGATTTTTCATATACGATGTAGAGCATTGCATATTTTTGGGAGAAGAGTCTAGCATCGAGTGGGCTAAGGGTTGATCACCCCACGCCCCAGAACTACGCGCCAACGTAGGTTGAATATTATATGATTCGGGACCTCCCTTGCGAGCTTCTCCCTGCCCGAATGGGCCTTCAGTTTGATAACGATATCATGGTAGCGTCCTTAGCCCTGGCAAGGATTTGGACGGCTCTGCCCACTTAAGTGTAATAGTTGGGACCACGTAAGCTCTATCGTGGTATGTCGGTTAAGCGACGAGTCTCCCATTGTCCATATGATTCAGATTTACATATTCATTACTCAAGATTATTTCTTTAAGCATCCATGTTCTAAAAGCAAGGTTTGACTCATTGTTAAGCTTTTATCATAAATGTTATGTTTCAGCTTTGAGTCTCGAGTTAGTCATGATGTTATCAAGCTATGCATGGTCATGTCATGATAAGATTTCGATTTCAAGATGAATGCATGTAGCCTTCCTTCTCAGACTTGAAAGCTTATAATATATTATGAAACGTTTCAAATAATTTATGTACTTAAGCGGTTTTACTTACCTTGAATACTTAGTACATTCCACGTACTGACTGCGTACTTCCTATGTTGTATCGTTTCATGATACAGGACTCGACTCGCAGCTTCAACCACGATCTTAGTCAGCTTTCCAAAGTTCATATCTACTTAGGATTGGTGAGTCCTCATCTTTCGAGGACTAGACTTTCAATTTCTTTTACGTATTTCAGTTTCAGTATTGTTGAGTTAGTTGGGGATCTTGTCCCATCAACTCATCCAGACTAGAGGCTTTTTAGACTTATGTATGTGCTAACTTCGGATGTTATTCTGATGTGACGTTGTATTAGACTTCCGCTGAGATTATATTGATGCTTTTCTTTAGTTTATTGAATGAGCTAGTTGTATGCTTATGCCATGGGTCGACTTGGGGTCTCTCGGGGTCCCTTGTCCCGTGTCTATGGTTCGAGCCTCCGTTCGGGTCGTGACAGACCTGGTATCAAAGCCATAGGTTTTAAAGTGTCCTAGGGTGTCCGAAAGACGCATTAAGTAGATTCTTTTCATGGGTGTGAAGCACGCCACACTTATGACGAAGAGGATACGAGACATTTAGGAAATGTTCCCTTCTTTCATGATCTATGTCGTGTGATGAGAAGTCTTTCTATCCTTCTAATTTTTGATATTTGCGATTGCAGAATCATGGCTCCTCGAAGAATGAACTGAAGGAGGAATGGAGGTGGTGAAGGCCACGAGAATGGAAATGGTTATGGGCATCAGGTAGCCCAACCAGTTCAGGAGCCTTAGGCACCAGAGCCAGCTGCTCACGCTGAGTTCCGGGCCGCTATTAAGATGCTTGCGTAGGCCTTGACCACTCAGGTCAATTAGTAGGCCATTGCACATGTTCCACAAAATGGCAATGCAACGGAGGCTCAAGTTAGAGTCTTCTTGAGGATGAACCCGTCGGAGTTCTTGGGGTCCAAGGTAGATGAGGACCCATATGATTTCATTGATGAGATTGTCAAGATCACCCAAGTCATGGGGGTGAGTAGTGTTGAGTGCGCGGAGTTTCCCTCCTACTATTTGAAGGGGGTGGTGCATTTCTGGTATCGCCAATGGAAGGAATGCAGGGCAGCAGGTGCAGGTCCAGTCACTTGGGTAGGACCGAGGATCACAGGTTCTCTCAGCAGAGGTCGATGGTGGACAGCGACAACAGACTCAACAGTGATCATCAGCCCCGACATCTTTGGACTTGAGTGTGCCATCCAAGCCTAGACATGATCAGAGAGGGAGAGCATCAAGCTCGAGGGGTCGGAGAAGCAGACCTATAGATGCCTACATCTCAGCTTGTCACAGATGTGGTCGGGGCACACAGGCCAGTGCTTGGCAGGTTCAGGTGCTTGTTTCGAGAGTGTCGGACACATGCTTTGATATTTTATAGCTGCGAGGCAGGATCAGGTTGGGGGCTGAGGCCCAACTTCTAATTCAACAGCCCCACCCCTATGCTCAGCCCATCAGGGGGCACCTACTAACGCAGCTGGCGGTCAGCGCTAGAACAAATTCTACGCTTTAGCTTCCCGTCAGGAGCAGGAGGTCTCCCTGGATGTGGTTACTGGTATGTTGTGAGTTTTCCATATTGATGTTTATTCTTTGTTATATCCAGGGCTACCTTGTCTTTTGTGACACCATATGTGGCCATTAGCTTCGGAGTCAGTCCCGATGTTTCGTCAGAACCCTTCTCAATTTCCATTCCGGTAGGTGACTCAGTTATAGCTAGATGGGTATATAGAGGATGCCCAGTCTCAGTCCTTCATAAGGTCACCTCAACAAACTTGATAGAGTTATCCATGAACGATTTCGATGTTATTCTCGGCATGGATTGGCTCTTTTCGTGCTATGCTTCAGTTAATTGTAGAACCTGGGTCGTAGAGTTAAAATTTCCGGATGAGCCAGTCTTAGAATGGAATGGTAGTTCAGCTGTTCCTGTAGGTCGATTTATTTCCTACCTTAAGGCCATAAAGATGATTTCTAAGGGGTGCATGTACAATCTAGTTAGGGTTAAGGACATGGAGTCTGAGACCCCGACCATCTAGTACGTACCAGTAGTACGTGAGTATCCAGAGGTATTTCTTGATGATTTGCCAAGTGTCCCTCCCGAGCAGGAGATTGATTTCGGTATAGATCTTTTTCTCGACACGCAGAGTATATCTATTCCACCCTAAAAAATGGCTCCAGCTAAGCTAAAAGAGTTGAAGGATCAGTTAAAGGCCCTGTTAGATAAGGGCTTTATTAGGCCGAGTTAGTCTCCTTGGTGTGCACCAGTCCTATTCGTTCGGAAGAAAGATGGTTCTCTTCGGATGTGCATTAATTATAGGCAATTGAACAAGGTCACCATTAAGAACAGGTATTCATTACCCAGGATCGATGATTTGTTCTACCCGCTTCAGGGTGCCAAGTGTTTCTCCAATATTGATCTCAGATATGAGTATCACCAGCTTAGGGTTCGGGAGAGTGACATTCCGAAAACCGCTTTCAGGACTCGGTATGGTCACTATGAATTTGTTGTTATGTCTTTTGGACTAACCAATGCCCCTGCAACTTTTATGGATATAATGAATAGGGTGTTCAAGGCATATTTAGACATGTTTATGATTGTGTTCATTGATGACATCCTTATATACTCTCGGAGCAAGGAGGAGCATGCCGCTCACCTGAGAGTAGTGCTTCAGACCCTCAAGGATCGTCAATTGTATGCAAAGTTCAGCAAGTGTGAGTTTTGGCTGGACTTCGTGGCATTCTTGGTCCCTATGGTATCGAGTGAGGGCATAAAGGTAGATTTTCAGAAAATTGAGGCAGTGACGAATTGGCCTAGACCGGTGAATCCTTTAGAAATTTAAAGTTTCTTGGGCTTGCAGGTTGCTATTGGAGATTCGTTGAAGGCTTTTCATCTATTTCAGTGCCTTTGACAAAGTTGACTCAGAAGTGGTAAAGTTCAAATGATCGGAGGCTTGTGAGAAAAGCTTCCAAGAGTTGAAGACTCGACTCACTTCAGCACCAGTGTTGACCTTACCCGAGGATACTGATGGGTTTTTATATATTGTGATGCTTCAAGAATTGGACTTGGGTGTGTATTGATGCAGCATGGGAAAGTGATAGCATACGCCTCAAGACAATTAAAAATCCATGAGAAGAATTACCCGACCCATGATCTTGAGTTGGCCACAGTGGTGTTTACATTGAAGATATGGCAGCACTACTTGTATGGCGTCCATGTTGATGTATTCAGGGACCACAAGAGCTTGCAATATGTGTTTACGCAGAAAAATCTCAATCTTCGGCAAAGGAGGTGGTTGGAGCTACTAAAGGACTATGACATGAGTGTCCTTTACCATCCGGGTAAGGCTAACGTGGTAGCGGACGCACTTAGTAGGCTATCTATGGAGAGGGTTCCCATGTGTATGAAGGAAAGAAGGAGTTGGTGAAAGATGTCCATTGGCTTGCAAGGTTGGGAGTTAGATTGGTCGACTTGACTGAAGGCGGCATTGTTGTGCAAAATGGATTGAAATCGTCCTTGGTAGTAGACGTGAAAGCTAGGAAAGATGAGGATCCATTGTTGGTAAAGCTGAAGGAAGCCGTTTGGAGTCAGAAGGTGGAGGTCTTCTCCCAAGGGGGAGATGGGATGTTGCGATACCAGGGCCATCTATATGTTCCAGATATTGATAACTTGAGGTACCAGATATTGCATGAGGCACATGGATCCAGGTATTCTATCCATCCGGGTGCCACCAAGATGTATCACGATTTGCGGGAAATATATTGGTGGAACGACATGAAGAAGGATTCGCAGAATTCGTAGCCAACTGCCCGAATTGTCAGCAAGTGAAAGTTGAGCATCAAAGGCTGAGAGACGTACTTCAGGATATTAACATTCCCACTTGGAAGTGGGAAGAGATTAATATGGATTTCATTATAGGCCTACCTCGTACTCATCGACACTATGATTCTATTCGGGTGGTGGTAGACAGGTTGAACAAAGATGCACACTTCCTACCAGTCAAAACCACAGATTCAACGAATGATTATGCCAAACTATATATCCAAGAGTTGGTGCGATTTCATGGAGTTCCCTTTTCTATTATCTCAGATTGAGTTACTTATTTCACCTTTCAATTTTGGTGGTCTTTCCAAAGAAGGCTTGGGATTCAAATTAAGCTAAGCATAACATTCTATCCGCAAACGGACGGTAAGGCAAAGCAGAAAATCAAAACCCTCGATGACATGTTGAGGGCTTGTGTGATGGACTTTAAAGGTAGGTGGGATGATTACTTGCCCTTGATCGAGTTTTCTTGCAATAACAACTATCACTCCAGTATCCAAATGGCACCGTTCGAGGCTCTCTACGGGCGGAGGTGTAGATCGCCCATCGGATGGTTTGAGGTTGGTTAGGCAGCTATGACAGGACCTGATTCGGTTCATGAGGCCATGGTGAAAGTTCAGATGATAAGGGAAAGGCTGAAAACTGCTCAGAGTCGTCAAAAGTCATATGCAGATGTGAGAAGAAGAGATTTGGAGTTTGAGGTAGACAATTGGGTATTTCTAACGGTATCTCCCATGAACGGAGTCATGCAGTTTCGGAAGAAAGGAAAACTCAGTCCTCACTATGTTGGTCCCTCCGTATCATAAGAAGAGTTGGTAAGGTAGCATATGAGTTGGACCTTCCCTCAGGGTTATCTTCTTTACATCTTGTGTTTCATGTGTCACTTTTGAAGAAGTGCTTGAGAGATCCAACTTTAGTTGTCCCGGTGGAAAGCATTAGTGTGGGAGATAACCTCAGCTATGAGGAAATTCCAGTTGCAATATTGGATCGTCAGGTTCGGAGGCTGAGGAAAAAAGAAGTAGCTTCAGTGAAGGTGTTATGGAGAAATCAACATGTTAAGGGAGCTATATGGGAAGCCGAAGCAGATATAATGGCTAAATACCCTAACCTGTTCCCTACCGGCTAAGTTTCAGTTTGAGGTATCAGATTTTCCCTAATTCTCTAATCATTTTCCATGTTCAATTCATGTGCACAAGTTTGATTTATGTTATGTCTGAATTCGATTCCGCTATGTAGTTCTTTTCGGAGGTAGTCATTCCGTCAGTTTTCGATTTAAATGATCAGTGTTTGCATATGATTTCATGTTTATGAGTTTTTATGTGTTTCCAACATTCGAGAATGGATGTTCCCAAGGGGGAGATATTGTTATACCCCAGGAACCCAAGGATCAGACCCGGGAGTCAAAATAGTGAAAAACTGAAATTTCGCACTAGGTCGTAGGATGAACCATGATGGGATCAGTGAGGAGTGACCACGAGTCGTGAGGTGACTCATGGTCCAACAAGGTTGGCAGGGCTTGTGGAGAATACCACGGGCATGACCACGAGTCGTTTTCAGGCCTCACGACTCGTGACGTCTCCCGTGGCCTGGACTAGATGTTGGTAAGGAAGCTTTTGGCAGTGAAAGCCACGGATGGTGACCATGAGTCGAAGTCACCCACCACGAGTCGTGGTGTCCTCCGTGAGGTCCCCTAGAGTATTTTGGGTAGTATACCAGACGACTCCTAGCCACGAGTCGTGGCATGTGAGCACGAGTCGTTCAGTCCCTCGTGGGGACTGACAGTCAGTCAAATTCTTCGATTTTAGTAAGGGCTTTTCCGTAATTCCTAAATACTAGGGGCTATACTACGTAGTTTAAGGCTCGTTTTATAGGGTTTTAAGAGGGGAAAACCTATTCTAAGCTAAGGCATTCCATGCATGCAAACTTGAGAGTTTGAAGAGAGGATTCAGAGAAAGTTTTGAAGGTTTCGTTGGAATCTCATCTTGGGCAATCAGAGAAGTGGTAAAATAATCCCTTCCAGGTATCTAGGGTTATGAGTGGGTGTCTCCTTCAACACCCATGCCCAATTTCTATCAATCCATGAAAACTACCTATGATCAAGTATGGGGTTTTTACCCAATTGCATATGTTATACCCCGGGAACCCAAGGATCAGACCCGGGAGTCAAACGGGAAAAATTTGGAAAATGTTGCAGAAGTGCAGAACGAGTCGTTAGACGACTCATGAGGTGACCCCAGGAGTCGTCAGGTGGCCTGTGGGAAGGTCAGACTGTGTTAAGGAGTTGAGGACCCCACGGGCATGGGAACAACTCATGGTCAGCCACCACGAGTCGTCAGGTCTCCTATGGGGTGAGGTTAAGGGTTACCCGGAAGGTTTGACTAGTGTTCCTAACAATTGGAACCCCACGAGTCGTGGCCAACCCCAACGAATGATGAGGTGGGTCGTGAGGAAGCCTAAAGAAATTTGATTAAGGGTAAGGCAGTGTATTCGATGGAAACTGGTAATGAGCCGTTTCCTCGGGGGATGAGTCATCATGTCCTTCATTAAGAGCCCAGGTGAAAAGTTCCAGTGGACTCGACGAAACGACCCAACGACTCGTTGTCCCTGGTGAGTCGTCAGGTCGCCCGTTAGGGTCACCTGGCAGTTATTTTCTGCGAATTAGTAAGGGTCTTCTCATAATTTCTTACACTCCTAGGACCTAAACTACATCGTTTTGAGGTCGGGACAGGTTTTTTTAAGGGGAAATCATCCATGATAAATCTCATTTGATACTTGTAAGAGTAGAGAGGAAAGAGGAAAGGGATTCAAGTGTCTTCTTGAAGAGTCTTCAAGTTTCCACCTAGGGTTCTTCAAGGGAGTTAAGAATCATGTAATACCAGGTATGTGGGGTTTTGAATGGGTAGTTTAGTCCCAAACCATGCCGAATTTCTCTCAATTACTTAGTTTAAATTACAAACTCTTGATGGGTCATAACCCAATTGCATGTTTCCTCAAAAATCGATATGAACATGTTGCAGTATGTTTAAAGTCATGGGTTTAAATTTTTAGGTTGTTTTCACTCATTCTCTTCAATATTTGATGATTTAATCCCTAAAATTACATGTACCCTAAATCATGGGATTTGTAGTAAAATTCATAATTGTGGTGGGTTCTAAAGCATGATATGAACTTTTGAATTCTAAGCACATTTTCAATTACTCACGTTATTATGATAATTTTTTCCATAAATTTAAGCATTTCAAGTATGGTTGAGATTATGGGCGATGCCCACATATCACTTATGATTCATTAACTATGATTTTTGCCGAACCAGGGGCCCCATTTCCTTGGGTAGTATCACGAATTCTCAAGCATGTTTTGGTTATCACAATTTAACTATCCATGCATGTCATTTATGAATTTTATGAGCAAATTGCATGTTTTGGTAGTAGTACTTAACATCAAGTAGGTTCAGGGCCTAGGTTATGCTCCGAATCTCAGAACTACGTGCCACCGTAGGTTATGTTTTGGACCGCCTCAGTGTCTGTCCCCTATGCCCTACGGGGTCTTCATGAGTGATATCACGCCTTTCATAGTTCATACCCTTGGCAAGGTATGGATAGCCTCCCGACTAGGCTTACAGGTTGGGCTCCATGTGTGCTCGTATAGGGTATGTCAATTATAAAAATCTCCCACTGTTCCTCATGTTTTAATGCATGTATGATTATGTTCTTTTTGCTCAAGCCGTGTTTATGAAATGTTTTCCCTCATGTAATGGCTACAATAGGTTTATGGGTATTTTTGAAATCTTGAGTCTTACGATATATATATATGTGATTTAAGTATTTATGATCATGATGTCCCCACTCCTATAACTTTCATGTTTTTTAGCATTGTCTTGCATGCCTTACATACTCAATACCTTCCAAGTACTAACACTCATATTTTAAGGATCCCATTCATAGGTTCAGCATCGTTCCTAGCTTGCGCTCAACTCTACTCTCAGCCTTCGATGGTGAGTCCTCATGATTCGAGGGATTCTTGTTCGAAAATTAATTGCCTTTTGTTTCCAGAATGTTAGGGTTAGTTGGGGTCTTGTCCATTCAACATGTCTATTATGATTAGAGGCTTTCAAACCTATGTGTAGTATTCAGCCGTTTATGTTTGGATCTTGTATGGTTGTTTCTTACACCTTTTGTTACGATTTTTAGCTAGTGCAAGATTATTACCTTAATCTTTTCACCTTATGTGAATGAATTAGATATATGCTCACTCCATTGGTTTGCTCGGAGTATTTCGGGGATCCTTGCCCGGTATCCACGATTCGGGTGTACTCTCGGGTCGTGACAAACTTGGTATAAGAGCAATAGGTTCAGATGTGTCCTAGAGAGTCTGAAAGTCGCGTTAGGTAGATTATTTTTCATGGGTGTGAAGCGCGCCACACTTATGATGAAGAGGCTACTAAATGTTTTAGGAAATATCCCTTTCTGTCATGATCTATTTCGTGCGGTGAAAACCTCTCCATCCTTCTAATTCATGCATTTTGCGATTGTAGAAAATTATGGCTGCAAGGAGGATGAACGGCAGGAGGAACAGAATCAATGAAAGCCACGAGGGTGGCCATGATAATGGGTGTCAGCAAGCTTAAGGAGGTTGCCTATATTTGGTTCAAGCAATGGAAGGACAGCCAGGCAGCGGAAGCGAGCCCTATCAGCTGGGACGAATTCCATATGGCCTTTCTCGATAGGTTCTTCCCTCATTAGATTAGGGAATTTAAAGCAACTTAGTTTGTTAATCTAAATCAGGGAACGATGATGGTTTTAGAATATTCACTTGAGTTCACTCACTTGTCCAAGTATTCCCCCTGAGTTAGTGATGGACCAGAGAGCATGGGTGAGTAGATTCGTGCAGGGAGAAGACGAGTATTTGGACAAGGACTGCAGAGCAACCATTCTTCATCAGGATATGGACTACCCACGGATAGTCCTTTATGCCCAGCAGATGGAGGCAGCTCATATGAGGCACAGAGAGACCAAGAGTGCCAAAACTGATAGCTACAGGTCCTCCCAGTCGAGGCTAGAAGGTGGGCCTCACCAGCAGTCCCAGCATAGGTTTATTACACCAGCACCATCTTCATCCAGTAACCCATACAGGCCACTAGACGATTAAAGGAGCAGGGCCTCAGGTTTGAGGATTCAGAATAGCATGTGCACAGAGCGCACCTTCCCATCTTGTGCTAGTTGTGGAAAGAATTACCCAAGGAAGTGTTTGGTGGGCTTAGATGCTTGCTTCGTGTGTGGCAAACCCAGACACAGGTTTATGAATTGCCCCGAAGCCAGGTCACGGGGTGGTGGAACCCATACTCCAGTAGCTAGTTCAGCATCTCCAGCGGCACGTCCTACTCAGTAGGGTACTTCGACTGGTCTAGCTAGCGGTCAGCGCCAGAACCGGTTCTATGCACTTGGCTCTCGACAGGAGAAGGATACTTCTCCCGATGTGGTCACGGGTATGTTGCGAGTCTTTCATATTGATGCTTATGCTTTGTTACATCCGGGAGCTATATTGTCTTTTGTGACATCGTACATTGCTAGTAACTTTGGGGTCAGTCCTAAAACTTTGTTAGAAATGTTTTCTGTGTCCACTCCGGTTGGGGATTCATTCATAGAGAGGCGGGTGTATAGAGGTTTCCCTATTACCATATTGCATAAGGTTACCTCCGCAGACTTAGTAGAATTGACTATGACTGATTTTGACATTATTTTGGGCACGAATTGGTTGTTTTCATGTTATGCTTCTATTAACTGTAGGACCCGAGTGGTGAAATTTTGATTTCCAGGTAAACCAGTTTTAGACTGGAGGGGTAGTTTAGTTGTACCTGTAGGAAGTTTTATCTCCTATCTCAAGGCCAAAAAAAAGATGTCTAAGTGTTGTATTTACCATTTGGTTAGGGTTGAGGATGCCAGGTCTGAGACCCCGACCATTCAGTCAGTCCCCGTGGTATGTGAGTATCCTGAGGTATTCCCAATGCCCCTGCAACATTTATGGACCTGATGAATAGGGTATTCAAAGGATATCTTGATATGTTCGTGATCGTGTTCATTGATGACATATTAATAAACTCCAGGATCGAGGAGGAGCATGCCGCAACATCTGAGGGTAGCATTACAGACCCTAAAAGATAACCAGCTATACGCCATGTTTAGCAAATGTTAGTTTTGGTTGAAATCAGTTGCATTCTTAGTACATGTAGTGTCAAGCAAAGGTATAAGGGTGGACTCCCAGAAAATAGAGGCGGTAAAGAACCGGCCTAGACCGGTAAGCCCTTCAGAGATCAGGAGATTTTATGGCTTAGCAGGTTACTATCAGAGGTTCATAGAAGGTTTCTCATCCATTGCAGCCCTATTGACTAGATTTACTCAGAAAAAGGTGAAGTTCCAATGGTCGAAGGCTTGTCAGAAAAAATTATAAGAATTGAAGGCTAGACTCACTTCAGCGCGATGTTGACTTTAGTGGAGGGCTCCGATGGCTTTGTTGTATACTGTGATGCTTCGAGAGTCGGACTAGGATTTGTAATGATGCAGCACAGAAAAGTCATAGCATATGCTTCCAGACAACTGAAAATTCATGAGAAAAATAACCTGACCCATGATATTGAGTTGGCCGCGGTGGTTTTTCCGTTGAAGATGTGGCGACAATATTTGTATGGGGCTCATGTAGATGTATTCACTGACCACAAAAGCTTACAATATGTGTTCATATAGAAGGTTCTCAATCTTTAGCAACGGATGTGGTTGGAGCTACTTAAGGACTATTACATGAGTGACCTTAATAACCCGGGTAAGGCCAACGTGGTAGCAGATGCCCTTATGACACTCTCTATGAGGAGTGTGTCGCATGTGAGTGAGGGCAAGAAGGATCTGGTGAAGGAGGTGCATCGGCTTGCACGGTTGGGGGATAGGTTGGTTGGCTCGGCCGATGATGGTGTAGTTATTAAGAACTGATCAAATTCATCCTTGGTGACGGAGGTGAAGGCTAAGAAAGATGGAGATCCAACATTGGTAAAGTTGAAAGAAATTGTTAAAAGTAAGAGAGTAGAAGTCTTCTCCAAAGGGGGAGATGGTGTACTCGGGTACCAGGGTCGCTTATGTGTTCCGAAAGTGGATGATTGAGGAGCCGGATATTGCATGAGGCTCACGGATCTAGATATTCTATCCACCTAGGTGCCACCAAGATGTATCATGCCTTGCGAGAAATGTACTGGTGGAATGGCATGAAGAGGGACATTGCAGAATTTATAGCCAAGTGTCCGAACTGCCAACAAGTGAAAGTTGAGCATCAGAGACCGGGGGGTGTACACCAAAATATCAGCATTCCTACTTGGAAGTGGGAATAAATCAACATGGACATCATAACATATTTTCCCCACACTAGTAGACAGATGACTCCATTTTGGTTGTGGTCGACAGGTTGACCAAGGCTGCTCATTTCTTACCGGTCAAAACCACCGATTCAGCAAATGATTATGCTATGTTATACATCCAAGAGCTGGTTAGACAACATGGTGTGCCCTTGTCCATCATATCGGATAGAGGCACCTAGTTCACCTCTCAGTTCTGGAGATCTTTTCAAATGGGACTTGGCACCAACGTCAAGCTCAGCACGACATTTCATTCGCAAATAGATGGTCAGGTGGAGCGGACTATCCAGACTCTTGAGGACATGTTGAGAGCTTCTGTTATTGACTTCAAGGGTAGTTGGGATGAGCATTTACCTCTTATTGAGTTTTCCTACAACAACAGATACCACTCTAGTATTCAGATGGCACCATTCGAGGTTCTCAACGAGCGAAGGTGTAGATCTCCCATTGGTTGGTTTGAAGTCGGTGAGGCTTCGTTAGTGGGTGGGTCTAGATTTAGTCCATGAGGCCATGGAGAAAGTTAAGTTGATAAGAGAAAGGCTGAAAATGGCTCAAGGTCGCCAAAAGTCTTATGCGGATGTAAGGAGAAGAGAGCTTGAGTTCGAGATCGATGATTGGGTGTTTCTGAAGGTATCACCCATGAAGGGAGTAATGAGATTCGTAAAGAAAGCGAAACTCAGCCCCCTCTATATTGGCCCATATAGGATTGTGAGGCGACTGGGTAAAGTATCCTATGAGCTAGATTTACCTTCAGAGCTATCTTCGGTACATCCCGTCTTTCATGTGTCACTTTTGAAGAAGTGCTTGGGTGATCAAGCCTTGGTAGTTCCGGTAGACAACATTGGGGTTTAAGACAGCCTCAGCTATGAAGAAATTCTGGTGGAAATCTTAGATCGTCAAGTCCGTAAGCTAAGGAATAAAAAAGTATCTTCAGATAAAGTGTTATGGAGGAACCAACATGTTGAGGGAGCTACGTGGGAAGCCGAAGCAGATGTGATGGCTAAATACCCCCATTTGTTCCCTACCCGCTCAGTTTCAGTTTGAGGTATAAATTTTTTCCATAAACCTCCATTCAGTTTTTCATGTTCTGTTCATGCATGCAAGTTTGTTTTATAATATGATATATGTATGTGATGTCTGAATTTAGTCCAGCTATGTAATTCTTTTCGGGGTTAGTCATTCCGCTAGTTTTCGGCATAAATGATCAGTATTTTCATATGGTGATTGTTTGATTCGAAGTTTTTTGCATGTTTTTAACATTCGAGGATGAATGTTTCAAAGGGGGAGATATTGTTATCCCCGAGAACCCAAGGATCAAACCCGGGAGTCAAACGGAAAAAAATCTGGAAAATGTTGTAGTAGTGCAGAACGAGTCGTTAGACGACTCGTGAGGAGACCCCACGAGTTGGCAGGTGTCTCGTGGGAAGTTCAGACTATGTTAAGAAGTTGAGGTCCCCACGGTCGTGGGAACGACTCATGGTCAGCCACCACGAGTCGTCAGGTCTCCCGTGGGGTAAGGTTAAGGGTTACCCGGGAGGTTTGACCAGTGTATCTAACGGATGGGACCCTATGAGTCGTGGCCAACCCCAACAAATCGTGAGGTGGGTCGTGAGAAAGCCTGTAGAAATTTTATTAAGGGTGAGGCAGTGTATTTGACGAAAGCTGGTAACGAGTCGTTGCCTCGGGGGACGAGTTGTCAAGTCCTCCGTTAGGAGCCCAGGTGAAAAGTTCCAGTGGAGTCGATGAAATGATCACACGACTCGTTGTCCCTGGTAATGAGTCGTCAAGTCGCTCGTTAGGGTCTCCTGGCAGTTATTTCCTATAAATTAGTAAGGGCATTCTCGTAATTTACTACAGTCCAAAGACCTAAACTACGTCGTTTTGAGGTCAGGACAGAGTATTTTAAGGGGAAATCATCCATGATAAACCTCATTTGATACTTATAAGAGTAGAAACGAAAGAGGAAAGGGCTTTAAGTGTCTTCTTCAAGATTCTTCAAGTTTCCACCAAGGATTCCTCAAGGGAGTTAAGAATAACGTAATACCAGGTATGTGGGTTTTGAATGGGTAGTTTAGTCCCTACCCATGCCCAATTTCTCTCAAATACTTAGTTTAAATTACAAACTCTTGATAGGTCATAACCCAATTGCATGTTTCTTCAAAAATTGATATGAAAACATGTTGTAGTATGTTTAAAGTCATGGGTTTGAATTTTTGGTCTGTTTTCACTCATTTTCTTCAATATTTGATGATTTAATCCCTTAAAGCACATGTACCCTAAATCATGGGATTTGTAGTGAAATTTATAATTATGGTGGGTTCTAAAGCATGATATGAATTCTAAGCATGTTTTCAATTACTCATGTTATTATGATCATGTTTTCCATAAATTTGACAACTTCAAGTATGGTTGAGATTATGGGCGATGCCCACATGTCGCTTATGATTCATGAACTATGATTTTCGCCGAACTAGGGGCCCCATTTCCATGGCTAGTATCACGAATTCTCAAGAATGTTATGGTTATCACAATTTAACTAGCCATGCATGTCATGTATGAATGTTATGAGCACGTTGCATGTTTTGGGAGTAGTACTTAACACCGAGTAGGTTCGGGGCCTAGGTTATGCTCCGAATCTAAAAGCTACGTGCCACCGTAGGTTATGTGTGGGACCGCCTCAGTGTTTGTACCCTATGACCTACGGGGTCTTCATGAGTGATATCACGCCTTTCATGGTTCATACCCTTTTCAAGGTATGGACGGCCTCCCGACTAGGCTTACAGGTCGCGCTCCATGTGTGCTCTTATGGGGTCTCTCGGTTATAGAAATCTCCCATTGTTCCTCATGTTTTAATGCAGGTATGATTATGTTCTTTTGGCTCAAGCCGTGTTTATGAAATGTTTTTCGTCATGTTATGGCTACGACAAGTTTATGAGTATTTTGGAAATCTTGAGCCTTACGATATATATATATTTATGATTTCAGTGTTTATGATTAGATGTCCCCACTCCTACAACTTTCATATTTTTAAGCATTGTCTTGCATACCTTACATACTCAGTACCTTCCAAGTACTGACCCACATATTTTCAGGATCCGGTTCACAGGTTCAGCATCGTTCCTAGCTTGCGCTCATCTTTGCTCTCAGCCATCGGTGGTGAGTCCTCATGATTTGAGGGCTTCTTGTTCGAATTTTAATTTCCTTTTGTTTCCAAAATGTTGGGGCTAGTTGCGGTCTTGTCCCTTCAACCCGTCTATTATGATTAGAGGCTTTCAAACCTATGTGTAGTATTCAACCGTTTTTGTTTGGATCTTGTATGGTTGTTTCATACACCTCTTGTTACGATTTTTAGCTAGTGCATGATTATTACGTTAAGATTTCCGCCTTATGTTAATGAATTAGATATATGCTCTCATCATGGGTTGGCTCGGAGTCTTTCGGGGCTCCTTGTCCCGTGTCCACGATCCGGGTGTACTCTCGGGTCATGACAAACTTGGTATCAAAGCAATAGGTTCAGATGTGTCCTAGGGAGTCTGAAAGCCGCGTTAGGTAGTATTTTTCATGCGTGTGAAGCGCGCCACACTTATGACGATGAGGCTACTAAAAGTTTTAGGAAATATCCTCTTCTTTCAGGATCTATTTCGTGCGGTGGAAACATCTCTATCCTTCTAAGTTGTAGGTTTCGCGGTTGGAGAAAATTATGGTTCCCAGGAGGATGAACGGAAGGAGGAATAGAAATGATGAAGGCCACGAGGGTGGAATTGATAATGGGCGTCAGCAAGCCCCACCTATGCAGGAGCCCTAGGCACTAGATCCAGCTTCCCACGCCGAGTTTCGGGCGGCTATTCAAATGTTGGCGCAGGCCTTGACCACTCAGGTCAACCAATAGGCTGTTGTGCATGTTCCACAGAACGGTAATGTAGCGGTAGCCTGGATCAGTGACTTTCTAAGGATGAACCCTTCTGAGTTCACGGGATCAAAGGTGGACGAGGATCCACACGAGTTCATTGAACGGATCTTGAAGGTCACTTAGGTTATGGGAGTGAAAAATGAGGAGTGTGTTGATTTGGCCTCTTATTATCTTAAGGAGGTCGCCTATATTTTGTTCAAGCAATGGAAGGACAGCCGGGCAGTGGAAGCGGATCCTATCAACTGGTACGAGTTCCATATGGCCTTTATTGACAGTTTCTTCCCTCGGTAGATTAGGGAATTGAAAGCAACTGAGTTTTTTAATCTAAATCAGGGAAAAATGATGGTGTTAGAATATTCACTTGAGTTCACTCACTTGTCCAAGTATGCCCCTGAGTTAGTGATGGACCATAGAGCGCGGGTGAGCAGATTCGTGCAGGGAGAAGCCGAGTATTTGGACAAGGACAACAGAACAACCATGCTTCATCAGGATATGGACTACCCACGGATAGTCCTTTATGCCCAGCAGATGGAGGCAGATCATATGAGGCAGAGAGAGGCCAAGAGGACCAGAACTGATAGCTATAGGTCCTCCCAGTCAAGGCTAGGAACTGGGCCTCACCGGCAATCCCATCACAGGTGTATTACACCAGCACCATCTTCAGCCGGTACCACATCCAGGCCACGAGACGATCAAGTTCGAGGAGTAAGAATAGCATGCGCACAGAGCGCACCTTCCCATCTTGTGCTAGTTGTGGCAAGAACCACCCAGGGAAGTCTTTGGTGGGCTAAGATACTTGCTTCGGGTGTGGCAAACCAGGACACAGGATTAGGAATTGCCCCGCAGCCAAGTTAGGGGATGGTGGAGCCCACACTCCAGTAGCTAGTTCAGCAACTCCAGTGCAACATTCTACTAAGCAGGGTACTTCGACTGGTCTAGCTGGCGGTCAGCGCCAGAACCGGTTCTCGACAGGAGAAGGAGACTTCTCCCGATATGGTCACGGGTATGTTGCTAGTCTTTCATATTGATGCTTATGCTTTGTTAGATCCGGGAGCTATATTGTCTTTTGTGACACCGTGCATTGCTAGTAACTTTGGGGTCAGTCCTGAAACATTGTTAGAACAATTTTCTGTGTCCACTCTGGTTGGGGATTCATTCATAGCGAGGCGGGTGTATAGAGGATTCCCCATTACCATATTGCATAAGGTTACCTCTGCAGACTTAGTAGAATTGACTATGACTGATTTTGACATTATTATGGGCATGGATTGGTTGTTTTCATGTTATGCTTCTATTAACTGTTGAACCCGAGCGGTGGAATCCCGGTTTCCAGGTGAACCAGTTTTAGAATGGAGGGGTAGTTTAGTTGTACCTGTAGGAAGTTTTATCTCCTATCTCAAGGCCAAAAAAATGATGTCTAAGTGTTGTATTTACCATTTGGTTAGGGTTGAGGATGCCAGGTCTGAGACCCCGACCATTTAGTCAGTCCCCGTGGTATGTGAGTATCCCGAGGTATTCCCAGATGACCTACCAGGTGATCCTCCCAAGAGGGAGATTGACTTTGAGATTGATCTTCTACCCGACACGCAACCCATATCGATTCCTCCCTACCGAATGGCCCCAACCGAGCTAAAAGAGTTAAAGGAGCAGTTGAAGGATTTTCTAGACAAGGGTTTCATTAGACCGAGCAAGTCCCCCTTGGGTGCCCTAGTGTTGTTCGTCCGGAAGAAAGACGGTTCTCTTCAGATGTGTATTGACTATAGGTAGTTGAACAAGGTCACCATCAAGAATAGGTGCCCTTTACCAAGTATTGATGACCTATTCGATCAATTTCAGGGTGCAAAGTATTTCTCCAATATAGATCTCAGGTCCGGGTATCACCAGCTAAGGGTTCGAGAGAGCGATATCCCAAAGACTGCTTTCAGAAATCGGTATGGCCATTATGAATTCGTTGTTATGTATTTTGGACTAACCAATGCCTCTGCACTTTTATGGACCTGATGACCAGGGTATTCAAAGCATATCTGGATACATTCATGACCGTGTTAATTGATGACATATTAATATACTCT
>JACEIK010006730.1:0-11617 GCA_018107945.1 Datura stramonium | reverse complement strand
CCATACTTAAACCATTACAAAGCGTAGTATCGCATGATTATCTGGCCTTAGCTCTAGTTGCTCCTTTAATTACTTCAGAGTATTTCTGTGACCACCCCTATACTTAATTAAACTTTATCAAGAAAGTCTATATCAACACTTGTGAAAGTTAATATCAAACTTGAACTTGATAATTAGCTAAATTGGTCCAGTCCCTGTGGGTTCGACATCCGGCTCTTAAAAAGGGCCACTGTATTACTTGTAAGACCACGTACTATTGCGTGTGCGCTTGGGCGCAGTCGCAACAAGCTTTTGGCGCCGTTGCCGTGGAGTCTCAACACTGCACATGCTGCGTGGCTCGACAAGTGCATACCCTTGTGCAACACCATGCGACTCTTTTGACTTTTATTCTGAGCTTCTTCCTTAAGCTTTTACCAAAAAATTTAGTCCCTCATAAGCATATTACACTTATAAAGAAAAGACTAATCATGGTAGTTAGTTCCGGAATGCAATTTGTTATACCTTGGGAACCCAAGGATTAAACCCGGGAGTCAAATGAGGAAAAATCTGGAAAACATTACAGCAGTACAGAACGAGTCGTTAGATTATCGTGAGGAGACCCCACGAGTCGTCCGGTGGCTCATGGGAAGGTTGTACTAGGCTTAGGAGCTTAGGTCCCCACGGGCGTGAGAAGGACTCGTGGTCAGCTACCATGAGTTGTCCCTGTCCACCGTGGGGTAAGGTTGAGGATTTAATTAAGGGTGAGGCAGTGCACTTGACGGAAGCTGGTAACGATTCGTTGGCTCGGGGGATGAGTCTTCATGTCCTCCGTTAAGAGCCCAAGTGAAAAATTCTACTGGACTTGATGAAATGACCCAACAACTCATTGTCCCTGGTAACGAATCGTCAGGTCGCCCGTTAGGGTCACTTGGCAGTTATTTCCTACGAATTAGTAAGGGCCTTCTCATAATTTCCTACACTCCTAAGACCTAAACTATGTCGTTTTGAGGTCGGGACAGGGTCTTTTATGGGGAAGTTATTCATGATAAACCTCATTTGATGCATGTAAGATTAGAGAAGTAAGAGGAAAGGGATTCAAGTATTCTTCTTCAATTCTTCAAGATTTCCATATAGGGCTTTTCAAGGGAGCTAAGAATCAAGTAATTCCAGGTATGTGGGATTTTGAATGGGTCATAACCAAAATGCATGTTTCCTCAAAATTTTGGTATGAGCTTGTTATAGCATTTTAAAACTTATGGGTTTTGGATTGTTGGGTTTTTTCACTTATATTATTCAATAATTGATGATTTAATCCCTAAAAGCACATGTGCCCAAATAATGGGGGTTTTAATGAAATTAATGGTTATGGTGATTTCTCAAGCATGCCATGAACTTTTGAATTTTAAGCATGTTTTCAATTACTCATCTTATTATGATTGTGTTTCCTATAAATTTAAGCACTTCAAGTATGAGTGAAAATATGGGATATGCCCCCATGTTGCTTATGATTCATGAACTATGATTTTGGCCGATCCACAAGCCCAATTCCATGTCTAGTAACACAAATTCTCAAGAATGTTATGATTATCACGGTTTAACTAGGCATGCATGTCATGTATGAATTTTTATGAGCTCATTGCATGTTTTGGGAGTAGTACTTAACACCGAGTAGGTTGGAGGCCTATGTTACACCCCGAATCTCAGAACTACGTGCCACCGTAAGTTATGTTTGGGACCGCCTTCGTGTCTGTCCCCTATTCCCTACGGGGCCTTCATGAGTGATATCACACCTTTCATGGTTCATACCCTTTGCAAGGTATGAACGTCCTCCCGATTAGGCTCACAGGTCGGGCTCCATGTGTACTCATATGGGGTATGTCGGTTATAGAAATCTCCCACTATTCTTCATGTTTTAATGCATCTATGATTATGTTCTTTTGGCTAAAGTCGTGTTTTATGAAAATTTTTCCCTCGTGTTATGGCTACGACTAGTTTATGAATATTTTGGAAATGTTGAGCCTTACCATATATTTATTATTTATGTGTTTGTAATCATGATGTTTCTCCACTCCTATAACTTTTATGTTTTCGAGTATTGTTTTGCATACCTCGCATACTCAGTACATTTCAAGTACTGACCCGCATATTTTCTATGTTGTATCGTTTTATGATATAGGCTCCGGTTCACAGGTTCAACATCGCTCCTAGCTTTCTCTCAAAACTGCTCTCAGTTCTTAGTGGTGACTCATCATGGTTCGAAGGCTTCATGTTCGGATCTTGTTTGTCTTTTAGTTTCCAGTATGTTGGGGTTAGTTGGGGTCTTGTCCCTTCAACTCGTCTATTATGATTAGAGGCTTTTATGCCTACTTGTAGTAATCAGTTGTTTATGCTTGCATCATGTTTTGTTGTTCCATATATTTCATGTCATGGTTTCATTTGGTTCATTATTATTAAGCTAAGTCTTCTGCATTTTATGAATGTTTTAGTTGTATGCTCATGCCATGGGTTGACTTGGGGTCCCTCGGGGCTCCTCGCCCTGTGTCTATGATTTGGGTGTACTCTCGGGCCATGACAAACTTGGTATTAAGGTCATAGGTTCAGATGTGTCCTAGGGAGTATGAAAGTCGTGTTTGGTAGAGTCTTTTTCATGGGTGTGAAGCGCACCACATTTATGACAAAGAGGCTACTAAACGTTTTAGGAATTATCCCCTTGTTTCATGATCCATGTCGTGCGATGAAAAATCTCTCTATCCTTCTAATTTGTGCTATTCGCGATTGCAGAAAATTATTGCTCCTAGAAGGATAAACGGAAGGAGGAACAAAAATGATGAAGGCCACGAGGGTGGCCATGATAATGGGCGTCAGCAAGCCCCACCTATTCAGGATCCCTAGGCACTAGAGCCAGCTGCCCAAGCCGAGTTTCGTGCAGCTATTCAGATGTTGGCACAGGCCTTGACCACTCAAGTCAACCAGCAGGCCATTGCACATGTCCCACAGAATGGTAACACACCGGTGGCCCGGATTAGAGACTTCTTGAGGATGAACCCTCCCGAGTTCACGGGATCAAAGGTGGACAAGGATCCACACGAGTTCATTAAAGGAATATTGAAGGTCACTTAGGTCATGGGAGTGACAAATGAGGAGTGTGTTGATTTGGCCTCTTATCAACTAAAGGAGGTCGCTTATATTTGGTACAAGTAATGGAAGGATAGCAGCGTAGTGGGTGCGGGTCCTTTCGGCTGGGATGAGTTCTACATGGCCTTTCTCTACAGGTTCTTCTCTCAGGAGATGAGGGAATTGAAAGTAGCTGAGTTTGTTCCACAAAAAGGGAAAGATTACAGTGTTAGAATATTAACTTGAGTTCACTGATAAGGGGCATATTTATATGCCAAATCGATACTCAAATGTATAACTTTCGTCTTGTTTGTCTAATAAATTGTGTACATTCTCATGTAAATTAATAAATTGTGTACATTCTCATGTAAATTGTACGGAAATGTGAATTTATACTAACCAACATGATTAGCGTGTTTTTGCAGAAAACATGCTTTTGTTGATGAAAATGACATGTTGGAAGAAATCAAGATGAACTCGGAACGAGTAAGGAAGCGGATGGTGAAGCAAGTGGATTACAAGGGCTCCGCATGGAGCCGTGGCACGCCCGCCATCGCGGGATGCTGCTTCGCCTGATGGAAATTTCAAATAAATTCCAAGGAAGGTCCGCGATCGTGCCGTGCCACGTTGGAAGTGAATTATTCGTATGGTGCATTTCCAGACAGGGTCCGCGATTGCACCGTGGCACGTTGGCAAAGGTTCGTGATGCACGCCAGCCACGTTGGTAGCAATTACCGGGCGACAAATTCCGTGAGGGCTTCCGGCGTTGCACCGTGTCAATGGAGGCAGCCCGCGTTGCACGCCGTGACACGTTGCTCGTTATTCCGGAAAATTTATCCCTAGTATAAATAGAACACTTAGGGGCATTCAATAAGTTCTGACTTGGTGGAGCAAGAACGGGTTACAAAAAGTAACTTTGAGGACGAAATTTCTAGGGTTCTTCTGTCTCTTCTTCTTCCTTTCAATTGCTTGTATGATTAACACTTGTTTAGGATGTTTAATCCACAAATGAGTGGCTAATTCTCCTTCTTGCCGAGGTTATGAACTTTGTGTTGCAATGTAATTATTGAATTGTCGGTTTATTTTTCTTTTCTTCCATGGTTGTTCTATTTAATTCTTGTTCCTACTACACAACCGTCAATGTTAGTGTAAAACCAAAAAGTCCAGTTTCACCAGAGAGGGCAAGAAATTGGAAAAGTTGTGAATTAATAGGATATGATCTGTTCTTTGTTTGGGAAAATTGGGAATTGTTTACCTTCGGGATAGAAGAATAATCTAAAGTCGTATTGTCATGTGTGGAACTGGTTTCGTATTGCTAGAACTTGAATTCCTTCATCACGAAAATGTAGGTGGAAGGTTCATGATTCTTAAGTTGGGTTAAATACGAGAGTTTTAATCCATGGGCGTGAGTTCCGACTAGCAACCCAGGAAAAGATAAAACCACGTAAATTAATAGTTCGTGTCTTCATATGTTCTTCGTAACCTCGCATGCTCTTAACCATTGTCTAGATTCAATTGTATAATTAGCTTAGTAGTATAAAAATTATATTTCAAAAACCCATTATTTTTCGTTACCTGTCTTCAATCGTATAGTTGTGGTAAATTGAACGTTGGAAAGATTTCAAATCGCATTCTATTCCCGTGGGTTCGACAATCCGGTTCTTCAAAAGAGCCACCGTATTACTTGTACGATCCGTACACTTGGCACTCATCAAGTTTTTGGCGCTCGCTGTCGGAATAGGCAATTGGTGAAATTTTCATTTTTACTTTGATTTTAAGTGTTAGTTTGCTAGTTCAATATTTTTGTGTTGACAACTTGGTCTTACCTGTATTTTGCGTAAAAACAGATTCTGCTGAACACTCGGCAAGAGATAAAGGGTTGGTGGATCCATCCTTAGGAGCCGGAACGACAATTTCATCGTCAACGGAGAGAAGCTCTAGGGAAAAAGCCGTGCTGCTCGCACAAAGCATCATGGAGCAACCACGTATCCACCAATAGTGCGGGCAGATGATTAGTGCCCGAGGAATTAGCGGCCAGGCCGGTTCGCGATGTGGCAATCCCACAAGCTAGCAATGTTACTCCTAGCATTCGCAAACCCGAGCCAGAAGGGAGGTTCGAAGAACAGAATATGGTGCGCTTGCTGCACACAAGCCGGCGCTTTGGCTGTGTCTCCCCACGAAGAACCCCGCAACAACATCTTCAGAATTTTCTAGAGATAAGTGACAATTCTACATCCGCCGGAGTGTCAACGCATTATGTCCGTTTACACTTTTCCCATTTTCACTTTTGTGAGATGCTAAGAGGTGGCCGAAAGCCAGCCACCTAACTCTATCACCTCACTGATGATCTCGCTGAGCCTGATCCGATTCTTTCCTCCCAGAAACAGTCAGCGCTTGAATTCAAATTCTAAGTTTTAAACAAAGGGAAGGAGAGTAATCAGACGTTTGGGAAAGATTTAAATCATTGTTGAGGGATCGCCCTCATCACCATCGCCGAATGATGTGTTGGTGCACACTTTTTATAGAGGGTTTGGAACCCCACACTAAAATTTTGCTAGATTCAAAGAATGGGGCGTGCTTTAGAAAGTACTCTATGAAGAACTCCGTATACTTTTGCTTAATCGTATTTCATAGGGAAATCCCAGTGGAATGTGGACTCTTCAAGGGGAGGAGCAAGGAAAGCAAATGAGTCTGGAAGTGGATGGGCTTGGCGCTATCGCCGCTATCGCATAGTCAGCTTGGTGTGAACCGCTGAACACCCACTGCAATATGAACTTGAGCCGCCCTCAAGTCCCGGGCTAATGCAGGGCAACAGATTTGGTGTGAAGTGTGCGGAGCAATGAACACCAACAGTGTTGTGGGAGCAAACTGCACTGGCGAACTTTGTCGAATGCACAAAGGGGCAATCACCAAATAGCATTGGGAATAAATACAATTCCAACTAGAGGAATCATCCCAATTTCTCTTGGGTAGCAACCATCAAGGGCGTGAGTTCAGTCGTGGATGCCGAATCAAAAGAGGGCCACGTAACTATCAGCACAATGTAAATAACAATGCCCCTCCTCCACCACCATCACCCAAATAAGTGAGCAGATGTCTGCCAGGCTCGATAGCCGCCCAAGCTCACCAGTGTGTCGACCATGTCAATTGGCACCGATGTTAAAAATATTCGCATGGCTACCAAGGCACCGGAGGTCAATTTGGGCACTTGTCGGAGCCCGTAACACCAAATGTGCCTAGATGAGGACTCCCTAAAGGACACGCATCCCAATCCTGTGTAAATGCAAAGGACCACGGCAGTGGCTTGCGCTTGAAGGAGGTGGAACCCGCAAAAAGACCACCTCAACAGGGGCCGGGAGTTGCGTATGTTTGCGAGAGGGAGCAGAAAAGAGAAGGGGAAACAAAAGGATAAGCCGAACCGCATAGACCTCCACCCCCATTCCCTCAAGATTAAGGAAGCACAAGGAGGGAGGCGTGCTTCAAAAGTTCACGAGGTGCTCAAACAGTGCACACATTAACTTACCTCTTGTTGATGTTTTATGTGAGTGCTCAAATATGAGTACATTAAGGACATCGTGGACAACAAAAGCAAAGCCGATCAATATGCCACGGTGGCCCTTGGCTGCAGGAATGCACTTCCTATACAAACCTGCTGCCCACTAAGCTCAAAGATCCTGGGAGCTTCACACCCGCTGGACACCGGGCAAAGTATCCGAGCTCGCGGTTTATGTGGATTTGGGAGCTTACATTAACTTGATGCCAACTGTATTCAAGAAGTTAGGTCTAGGAAGCCTAGACCTACAACAAGGTTTTGCAGCCTGCACCGTTCCTTGGCAAGGCCGTGACGCATTGTGGGAGGACGGCTAGTGCAAGTCGGCTCCCTAATCTTTTCCTATGATTTTATTGTGTCGGACTTTGAGCCGACTCTAAGTCCCATTTATTTTGGGACCACCTTCTTGGCAACCGGAAAGTTTATAGATGTAGTCATAGGCGCCTAATGACAGCGGCACATGACAAGGTGGAGGTGTTTGATGTGTACAGGCCCCCAAATCCCTGGCCAGACAAGAACTCGTTGATCTACGTGCTTGAACAACCGAGTGGTGTTCCAAGGCTTTGAACAACGAGAGCCGAAGGGAGAGTCTCCGACAGAGGTGTAAGCTTGATTGGGGTGGGGACGGTTGAGCAAACGTCCGTCACCCTAGGCGACTGAATAACGACGTTGAGCCGAGACGGTAACCAGGCGCCGCACGGGAGGCAACCCGTGAAATGTAATTGTAAATGTCATACGAAAAAAAAAAAGAACTAAGAAAAAGATTTTCAATTTTTGCATTTATATTTTTGTAGAATAGGAGTGTAAATAGAAAAATAGAAATAGTGTTGTTTCTCCAACTTGGAAATTCTACGATTTCATGTGATAAGATGTTGTACAAAGGAACGGAGGAAAAAGTACAAAGGAATGCAAAGGGAAAAACGAGGTAAGAAAATTTATTTTAAAGGCAAAACAAAGGAGTCCGGCGCGATGGCTCTGCGCTCTGGAGGAGGCCGCTGCTAACCTCCGTGACACGTTGAAGGCAAATCGAATTTAAAAATTCCAGAGAGCTCACATGATGGCTCGTGTCACGGAGGGCATGCCCGCTGCTACCCTCCGTGACACGTGCTGGCGGTGTTAACGTTGCCGGTCACACCTGGCGACCCGCGCGGGGCTCCCACTTTTTAAACCCCACATCACCCCATTTTTCCCATTCCCTCACATCCTCCGCGACAAAAACCCCAAAATCCCCTCCCCTCAACGTGCCACGGTTTAAAAGAGTACAAATTCACAACTTTTCTTCGTCCTTACTCGAATCAAAGGTACGGTTCTTGAACTCAATTTCTCAATTTCTTTAGCTAAAATTTCAAGTCGAGCTTCTTAGCATGTTTAGAAGAATCCATGCCCATATCAATAAATTGAGCTTAAATACATTCGGGGTTGTTGATTATTGCTGTTTGTAGTATCGTTGTGATCATATGAACTCGTTAATTGGCGTACTTTAATGAATTTTGTGCTAGCATGTGGGTAGGGTTGATTGTGAAGTTGAAAAGTTGAAATGATAAGAGGAAGTGTTGAAAATTGTGGGTTGTGCATGTTGGGTGAATTGTATTGTGTATGCTTATCGTGTATGCTTAATTAACGATGCAATTCTGGGTACTTGGTGAAACCCAAAAACTCATCGAATCACACGAAAATCGGGAATTGCTTAGTTGAGTTGTGGAGAATTTTTATTTTTCTGTGTTCTTTAGCTGAATGCCATGTAATGGAATGAGACGATAAGCATGTGGAAGTAGCCGTACGAAGTCTGAATAGTACACGTAGGTTATGTCAGTCAATTTTAAGAAGGCATGAAGCGATTTTTGTTTTTTTTTTTTTTTTTTGTTTTTGTTGTTGTTTCTTTTGTTTAGTTGTTCTAGATTGTGTATCTTTGTGTAAATAGAGAATAAATATGTCTTGCCGTTATGCATACACGTGTAGAGCTAGAGACTAAGCTGCTGGGTGGCCGAGCCAAACCCAACCTTACCAAAAGCTAAATGATAATCAACTAACATGGTACCGTCTGTTTTGACGTAAACCATGGCTAGCAGCAGACAAAGGAAAGGGCGCATCAACATCGCGGAGAAAAAGATTAAGACCGGAGCAAATAGCCCCAAAGAAGACAGCTCCACTGCTGCCGCCAATATGGAACAATATGGATGACGGAAGAGGAAGAAGTGGTACACCGCTACCAAAGAGAACAAATACTTCCCGAGGAACATATTGCACGGGAACCCTTGGCACAAGAGTTCCTGATGGTGCACAGATTGATGCCGCGCCGGGCTACGTTTCTCATTTTCGACGAGCCTGGTGGAGTGCAACCCGCACTTAGTCCTAGAATTACCTAATTGGAACCCGACATTGAGGAGTCACACCATCAAAATAAGGGGCCAAATCGTCACATTGGAGCCTCACCACCTCAATGCCATCATAGGGGCGCAAATACTACGCCCACGTACTCCGACAACTGAACATCACTCCACCGTATGATATCGACGCACATTATGTGGAGTCCTGGTCACGGCGCGTTGGAGCAGGCATAAGGAGAGGCTACCATCGACGCCGGCCCCATGCACGATGAAACAGGGAAGCCGAATATGGCTTAAGATCGTTTGCCCTGTTTGATTCCTCGGGGGTACACATGACAGAGACAGACCCGAGATCGTGTATGTTTTGTGTGGCACGCCCGATGAAAGTGGCCGGGAGATCAATGTTGGGGCGGTGGATCATTTCGCCATGAAGAGGGCCCCGATTGCATCAAGGGCACAGTACGGATTCGGCGGGCCGGGCTGACGCACGCTCCCGAGAGGCCTTGAGGCGAGGAGGAGGCCCCAGATTACACATCCTCGTTGTGTGGAGCGGTGTGCCATCATGTCACAAAAACAAAGGCACCCAACACCACTCAGGGGCCTCGCTCATATTGGCCGAGCGACATGCTCGACGATCAATATATGTCCCGCATGTTCGGGATGCAGATGCTCCGCCTACGATAGCGGGAGACCGGCAATCATGAAGATGAGTCAGGTGGCAGCCTCGACTTAGACTACCCATTTGGCGAAAACGCCAGGGTGCTATGTCTGGTGGGCCCAGCTTTTGTGGAGACTGGCTGTGACGATGACGTCCCCACCTGACTGGTAAGACACGGCCGCGAGGACTCCGACGTTGGCCTGGAGTGAGGGGAGGATGACGGTGGAGACCGATGGGGGATGAGGCGGGCAAGACCTCGATGAGGAAGTGGAATACTTTTGACCGATCGGGAGTTTCACAACCACCTTTTGTTTGTAATTGCATGAACACTCGGGGACGTTGTTCAATTCTACGTGTGGGGTGGGAGTAGTTAGGTGCCGAATTTGCCTTTTGTGTATATCATCGTATGTTCCGTGCCTTGTTGTCGTGTTTGTTTTAATTTGACTCGTTTTTTTATGTGTATGTTCATGTTGTAAATATTGTTGTGAAATTGTAGTTATGTGCCGTGGAATGTGTTAGCCAAGATAAATAGTCTTCACAAATCATCGACCATTTTTTTTAAAAATTTTTCAGAACTATTTTTTTCTTTTTGGGTTTCTGAGTTTGTTTTCTGCTTTTGCCGAGAAGAGTCCCATTGACCGAAGTCGTAATCAGTGACCCTTCTCTATGATGGATGGATGATCACCGTCTTAAGGGAAAGGTAGTCGATAGAGAAGAGGTTCGTTTTATTTTTATTTTTAAATTTTTCCGTTAGTTAATTTTGATTTCAGCTGGATTGTTTGTCAGACCCCATGCATGTTGCTATTCGATGGCCCGACATCCTTGCTGGGCAAGGTTGTACATAATAATTATAGCAAAGATGATTCGTAGAAACATGCACATTTTTGTACACATATGTAAGACACTTAGCCGTCATTCGGTGTGATTGAGGCTTAATTTTTGGCCTCTTGTGATTAGCCGATTAAAGATTCCCGTGAAGTCATCTTGAGTCGAGCATGTGCATTGGAGTGTATAGTGAGGAATTGGTTATTCCATGCTATTGTTGATTGTCTAGAACCTGCTCAATGTGTGTACGAAACGAAATGAAGGAAGTGTAGTGTAGGAAAGGATGTAGGCATTTCTTTGTCAACCAAAATTTTCTTGTTTTTCTTTTCATATCCACCTTGAAGATTAAACCCTAGTCAGCCCGTTGAGCTTTAACCTTGATAAATTTTTCTTTTCTGATTTTCCTTTGTCAAAAAGGGTGCGAATCAAGTGAGCCCCTTCTTTTCATGTTCCTTAACCAAAATCTAAGCTCTTGCCAAGACAAGAAAGTATAATTTTCCCATGGTGTCAAAGAGTGAAGTGATAAAAGAAAAGAAAAGGGATGAAAAAGAAAAGAGGGAAAGAAAGGAAAAAGATAAGAGTCAAGGGTGAATAGCCGTATTTGAAGGAAAGAAAGTTGTTTAACTCAATTTTCTTCGTTAGTCTCGGGTGTGTTAAAGAAAGTGATAAATATAAAAATAAACTTCAAGAGGAGGAGGAAGGAAGAAAATAATTTCCGAAGTTGATGGATGTGTGAATAAGCCGCTTAAGGAAGTTGGTTACTTTATTGGTTAGCCCAGTATATACTAGTCCGTAGCGCTTACATTACAACCCGTTAAAGTCCTGGCCTGATCTTACATCACGCATCCATATATTAGTGGAGTAAACACTAGAGGCAAGCTTATGGGTCATGACGCAATGCATGTGAATTCGTTTGGGAGAGTGAGTGAAATGGTGTGTACATATATACCCCGGACATGGATTTCATTAAAGTTCATGTGATTAAAACAGGGGAATCTCTTCTAGTGTTGTGAGGGCACATGTTTGATGATAGAATACATTCGTGTCGGATATCTTGGTCAGCAAATATGCATGAGTTTGCCGATATCGAGAGTCAATTCTTGTGCTAAAAAGTCTTGATTTATTAAGTGTCGTGTAATAATGATGCTATGCATGTCTTTCTTG
>JACEIK010006729.1:49203-64892 GCA_018107945.1 Datura stramonium | reverse complement strand
TTGAAATAGACTTGATAGTAGAAATCATGGATACATACATGGGTAATTCATAAACATTCTTAAATACAAAAAATCTAATTTAACTTGGGAGCATAAATCTTAAATTCAATTTTTCATGAAATTATCATAATTGGGCATCATACTCTTAAAACTTTGAAATCATAATTTGTAATCAAAATCATTATAAAACATGTCCATGAATCTTAAAACATCATTAAAAACATGAACATAATTGATTCATGATAGAAACATAGAGAATTTCATAAATTGGGTTAGAACCCCATGGAACCATGCACTTGAATTCATGAATTGGGAAGGGATTTGGGCATGAGAGTGAAGAGAAACTCTCACTCATAACCCAATACCTGGGTAATCTGGTTTTACACTCTTCCTTGAATGCCCGAGAGATTTGGAAAAGAAATTTAAGAGTTCTAAACTTGATCTCCTTAGGAATCCTATAGTGATGCATGCATGGGGAGAGAATAGGTTAGAATAGATTAAACCCTCTTAATATCCTCCTAAATGAGCTTAAAACGAAGTAGTTTAGAGCTTAGGAGCTTAGGAATTATGAAATTGCCCTTACTAACTTCGCAGGAAATTACACACTGCCAAGAGTAAAGACTCATCCAACGAGTTGTTCTGACATCCAACAAGTCATTACTTCGGTAGATTTTCTAGGCTCGGGTCTTCAACCACGATTGGATAGGATGGGTCGTTACTTGTCCCAACGACTCATCACTTTTGCCCATTGTCACCACTGCTCACAACTACCTACCTTCTAGAATTCTTCCCAATGGGTTCATACCACCGCTCATTACTGATGTCGCCCAAATTACACCTCGCAATTGAGTTATAAGGCGGTCGATGTCAAATATAGAACCCAACAAAGGTTGGGTCGATCCCATGAGGAATATGGAAAGAACTTGAGTTAATGTGAATATCTATTACTATCAGCTGACTTATTTCCTAGGGGGGAAAGAATAGAAAAACAAAATAATAAACAAAAGAAATACTAGTAAAAGTTTAAATCAATTTTGGTTTGTATTCAATCAAAAAATTATTGGGATTGTGTTCCCCATGACTTCATAACCACAACGCTTTTACACTAGTGATCTATTCCGGTGTTTAGCATGCAATATTGGAAAGTTAGGTTCACCTAAATGGTTGGTCCCCTATCTAGATGATTATCACCACGCAACTTGGCCCATATACGGGTGTATGCTTAATTAACCCTTACCTTTAATATCGGATTAGCTATCCCCAGACAAGTTCAAACTATTAGATAAGGGTTGATAGCCTCAAATCTCCATTGTTAATCCCTTTTCCAATTCAGTACGCCCTTGATCTGGTAAGTAAGAATAAGGCGAGTTCTAACGTTTGCAACCCTTAAGAAACAATTAAAACGAAGGGAAAAACAATACATGTATTAAACCCCATTCAAGAATCACTAAATGTTTTACCTATCTGTGTTAATTCATCATGGTTTCCACAACCCTAGTTATGGGTTTAGCTACTTATGCTTGTACAATCACAATCACAAAATATAGAATAAATCATAATTGTAACTTACAAAAATTCATAGAAGAAAACCACGTGTATTGAATAAAACTCCAAAATCGATGAACAAAACTTCAATGTCGTTTGATTCCAAAAATCAAGAACAAAATTACAAATTTTGTTTCTTGAACTTAGAAAGATCATTAACAACACTAAAATCCACGTGAAAGTAGTAAAAATAAACTGTGTCCGAAAAAATGAACCTAAAAATTATATTTATAGTTCTAAACAAATCTTATCCTAACTAAACTTGGATTCCAAGTGGGCAGGGGTAATGAGCCAAGTAACGACTCGTTAGGTCTCCTAATGAGTCGTGATCAGTGGAAATCAGTTGTCCTCGGCAATAGGCCCAGTATTGGTGACGGGTCACCTAACGACTCGTCGTGTCAGGGCACGAGTCGTTAGGCCTTTCGTGATCTCGGTTATCCAGAATTCTAGTGCGCACGACGGTTCATACCAGTGCTCTCATGACGAGTCGTCCAATCATCCGATGACTCGTTACATCTTTCGTTGCCTTCACTGGTATTTTTCAGAAATCATCTTCCCAGTCTTCACAATTGGCTTAACGACTCGTTACCATATGTAAGGAGTCGTGCCTTCAACCCATTAAGTGCACTATTTCGCAGCATTAAAACTTGATCTTCTCCCCAATACTCTAGGCACGAGTCGTGCATTGAGACAACGACTCGTGGCCTGGGCATCAGCCTTCAGTTCAGTCCATTTATGCCTTACTTTGCCTATTTCCCATTTCGAACCTGTTTTCTTGCAACATTTAACACAAACACATCATATCTACATAAACATACCTGGAATTTGCATATTTTCTTAGTTTTAAGTATCGAAAGTACTGTAAAATCACGGCACATCAACACCCTCAACTTAGAACTTTTGCATGTTCTTGGGAAAAACAAAATAAAATTAACTACTTTAACACTTCAATCAAAAGAACTTTAGAAAACTTACGGCAATCACAACTCTTCATCAAGTCAAATTTTCTAACCCCTCTTTTATTATACAAACTCAAATCATAATGCATATGTAAGATTTTCAACCATGACACAGAGGAATCGAAACATGGCAAAATACTATTACTTGCAACCATGCACATAAATCTATAACACTGACCCAGACAGTTTGCAGATTATTTTGTTTACCAAATGCTCTAACCTCAAAGAAGTCCCACACTCACTCATGTGTATATGATCATATCAATGTATTTATCTTGGGACTAGGTAAGATTACACTCACTCTCACAAAGAATTTCTAATTGTGTGCATGCAATACTATAGGCTTGCCTTTACTTTCAATACCTCGTATTTTAGACAGGTAACCAGGATCACTATAGGACTTTTTAAGCTTGTAACGTAGGCTTGGGTTCAAGTATGGTACATATGGGACTAGTAGGTTAACCCTCCTTGGCACTACACACACCTTGACTCCACTTTTAACCTTCTTTTCATATTTTCTCCCTTTTTTCTTTACTTTCTTCTTCTTTTATTTTCGTTTGCAACTACGAGTGCGGTGTTTCTTCTTTCAAGTATTCATTACTTTGACATTTTTCTTTTCTTGCTCTTTTTCTCTTTACCAACATTTTTGTTTTTTTTCTTTCTTTTCTTTCATTACGCACGCCGCACCCGTTCTTTCATTTTCATTACCCAATCTCATTCCACCCTACTTTTCTTAATCACCCCTGTAATAGCCACCTTCAACTTAGGCGATTTACTTGAGTTGAGGTTCACAATGTCCAAGGAGGGACCAGGGCCAAAACAGGTTCATTTTTAATCAAAGCAGGACAGTGAATTTGTGTTAACAAAAAGAAAGGTCAATTTAAACTCAAAATTAGGATCGAGGGATATTTATTTTCTTTTGGTAGGTCTTTTAAGGCTAAAGTGGACTCATTAATCAAAAATAGTCTATGATCCTTTCCTAGTTTCCAATCCTCTATCTCGGTACGACTGACCAGGAAAGTTCTAGATTCACACACATAGCAGAATTTAACTATTAAATCTCGCTCACACATAACACAGGTCAACATTATCACTTCTACCAATTGCTAGTTTAGGTACAGCCATACAATGGTGAACATGTTCACAGCTCTAATGCCATGCAAAGATTCACAAAGGTCATACTTGTCGATTTTAACATACACATAAACAAATTTATGAGGGGTATCACATTATCAGTTAAACTAAATTCAAAAATTCACTTATCTTTACTGCCTTAAGTTCACCTAATTTTCTTTTTACTGACACAAATAAACACAAAAACATAAAAACCTAAACATACCGATTCTACTAGATAAGGAACACTCGAGGGAAAAGATATCCGAAAATAAAAACCCTCGAGTTATGTTCAGCAAAAATACACAGGTATCCCTTCCCACCCCCATCAAAAAAAACATGCATCGTCCTTGACGCATATATATATAAAACAAAACCATGGAAATAGGGAATATACCTGTACGACCTAGGTATCTGTGACCTAGTCGGTGGAGGGTGCAGATACTCCTCTAGTGTCCTCTCCGATACCACTGGCTTGACCCAGTGCGTTTCCAAAACCAACTGATCTCGTGCCTTCTCCAAGAGATCTTGCTTCCTCAATTGCGGCCCTTTGTCGAGCCTCCCCTCTGGATAAATTTAGCACTGTCTCCATCTCTCTCCGCTCTTGCTTCTATTTATAGAGCAGAGAGTCATCCTCCTCAAAACTCACCTCTTCACGAGGTCTCTTGCCCTTATCTTGCGCCACTGACTCCTCAGTGATGAAGTCAAATATCGGTGGTAGCTCTTCTTCGCTCTCATCCTAAATAACAGGAAGCAGCACTGTGAGTGGAGGTGCGAGAGTTGTCCGCACGATAGGTCGATGTGATACCACCTTGCCAGCACGGGCGCCTGTAACTGTACAA
This sequence comes from Datura stramonium, assembly GCA_018107945.1. Lineage (NCBI taxonomy): Eukaryota > Viridiplantae > Streptophyta > Magnoliopsida > Solanales > Solanaceae > Datura > Datura stramonium. The sequence goes on along the minus strand of JACEIK010006729.1, from coordinate 60,433 downwards.
GGCGCTCATCCATGCATCTCTCAAAAACATCTAACCGGCCACGCACTAAGATTGAGAGCGCCTCCAACTCCTTTGTAACCCACGGCTTAACTTGCTCCATCAGCACCTTAACTTGCAGAGTTGTGTGTGCTTGTTGTTTTTCAGCTTTTACCAGTCGTCTAGCCATGTAGGTCAGGAATTCTTTGGAAATAGTTACTAGACCAGCTGAAAGAGCACTTGAGGGTGCAACAGGTGGTCGAGGTGTTGTTGCGGTGCATGATGACTCTAGAACCTCAACAGATGCGGGAATGTCGGTTGCATCTGTAGCCTCAGGCTGGCTACCCATCTCTCTAGCCTCTGTGGGCTCTGCCTCCATCTCAGTAAATAAAGTAGCCTCAATCTGCATACCGCTTCTCAATGCCACTGCTAATATAGTCGCTCCAGCGGATAAGGCAACCTGGCTCCTCGCTCTCAATACCGGGTTGTGTCGTCTCTTATCAACCCAATATCAGTTATTTTATAGACCATTATTCGCTGATCAACTGATGGCAACTCTGGCACCTTTGACTCCTAACAGAGTCTATCAATGAGGCATGGAAAAAGAATGGTAGTGCCATCATTTATCGCCTGCTCTCGAATATCTTCAGCAATATACCGCGGGAAATTTATGGTGTACCCTCCATGATGCTAGCTACCAGTGCAGCTATGTCAGGTGAAAGAACATTATCATTGTTGGTTGGCACCAGCCTTTGCCGAACCAATTACCACCAAAATTTAGCTTGAAAGTTCAATGTGGCCTTCTTTATCTAGGATTCGGTGCCATGAAACCACTCAACCAGCGGACCCCTTGTGGCAATGACTCGTGACAGCCAAGTGTATTGCCTGATTCTTTCTTCACTATTCAGCTTATTGGTCTTGACTTTCTTGAGATCGAATAGTTTGTGATCAAAATCGGTTGTATTCATCGGGGCATGATAGTTTGGCCCATAAAGCAGTCTAGAGATGGTCCTTTAAAAGATTTCTACAAGCGTCTCCTGAATCAACACCTGTGTTAATGTGGGCCTTTTCTTCTAGTCTTGACCACCCAATGCCAGACGTTGTAATGTGGTTGCGTAGGCTGCATATAATTCTCTAACCAGGAAAGGGTTGTAGCTCCTTGATGGCTCAGTTAACCACCCAAACCTGTATTTATCAAACAAAGCCTGCAGCTTAGGGAGGTCCTTGAGCCCCATGGTGACCAGTCTGGGCTCTTCGTAGATGCTCCTCTTTGGATGTCCTTTGTCATTCGGAGCAATGTCCCTATTGTAAATGGCCCTCATACCACGAACACACCATCGCCTCACCTACCTTGGTTTCTCGTTAGATGTATTTGAGGTCTCATCCAATTCATCATCTGTGCCCCCCTGTTGAGCACGTGACTCATTAGCAACTTCTACGTTTGCCTCAGTTGTGCTGCCCTCGGGAGCAATCGGGGTTGTGGCCCCAGCATTCTCATCTGCTCGGCTTGGTATATCTCTTACCAGTGGAGTAGGAGCATCAACCAGGGTTGTCGGATTTGTAGATCATTGTGTCCTAGCCCTGGTGGATCTCCTCACCAGCTGCTCTTCTAACACTTCATATTCCTCCCTCGAGCTACTCGACTCTTTGGAGGAGGAAGGCTCGTCCCGAAGTCTACAGTATGATGGCTGACTTCTCTCCGGCACCTGTTTCTTAGTCGGGACCTTCTTTGTGGACCCTTCGGAGCCATTTTATAGAAATTCTGATTTGAGCATAAGAGAAATTTGATTTTGAAATTGCGATAGGATGTGGCACTTGAGCAAACTGAGTGCGATCGTGTGTGTGAGAGAGTGCTTCACGAGTGAGAAATGATTTTGGAATGATGAAGAAGTGGGGAATTTTGAAGTTAAAAATTTAGCTTTAAATTCAAATGCAATTTAGGAGGGCAAAAATCGGGTGCCTTATATATTAAAAGAACAAATTACCCTAACTATGCGTGGGTCGGGCCGGGTGGAAGTTAATTAAAAAAATACCACGACCCACGTAACAGTTCGTTAAGAAGATCAATGACTCGTTTGGTTGTTCGTTCCATTGATTGGGTGTTGAGTCTTACCTGGGACCTAACGACTCATGCAATGACTCGTGGTGCTACCCAACGAGTCGTGGCATGAGTCGTAGGTACTGAACTGTGGTAACTTCCTGACGGGCCACTTAACGAATCGTTTGGTCTCCCAACAATTCGTTAAGTTGGTCATTGTCACCTTTTCCAGTTTAATTCCATCTATGATCCAATATACTTGTCGGAAGACCCCACGATTCGTTGTCACTGGCAACGATTCATTTGGTCAACCATTGTCTACACTGTTTTCTATGGCAGCGGTCACGATCCACTTAACAAGTCGTTTGGTCTGATGACGACTCGTTCTGTGCTTTTTGGCACCAGCAACTCAAGTTCAGATTTTTGGTTTTAACTTTAAATTTCCCATCTTAATCACCTGCACACATCAACAAACGTAAACACTATATTTTTCTTACAATTACAACTTGGGTTGCCTCCCAAGAAGCGCCTGATTTAATGTCGCGACACAACGCGGGTATTTGACTACTCAGACTTCATCAAAACACCTCCATGGGTTTCCTCCCATGCAGCGCCTGATTTAACATCGCAGCACGATGCAAGTCCCCGGGTTACTCAGATTTCACCTAGAGCCTAGAGATCCACCAGTTTTATTTCTTCGCTTCTCCATAGATATGCCTTCACCCGTTGAACGTTGACTCTAAAGCGTTTTCCTTCATGGTTTTACAATTCAATTACCCCATGGAGAATACTTGAACCACTCGAAAAGTCCCCAACCATTTGGACTTCAACTTACCAGGAAGCAAGTGAAGCCTTGAATTGAATAGTAACACCATATCACCAGGGCTGAACTCTCTCTTCTCAATCTTCCGGTCATGCTGAATCTTCATTCTTAGTTTATAAATTTCAGAACTCTCATAGGATTTCAAACGAAATTCATCTAGCTCACTCAACTGATCAAGCATCAAGTTCACAGCTTCGCTCTAATCCAAATTCAGCTTCTTGAGCACCCACATAGCTTTGTGCTCAAGTTCATCTGGAAGATGACATGCTTTTACATAAACAAGCTGATACGGAGACATACCTATAGGAGTCTTGAATGCGGTCCTATAAGCCCATAAAGCATCATCTAGCTTCCCAGCCCAATCTGTCTGGTTAGCATTCAAGTCTTCACCAAGATTGTCTTTATCTCCCGGTTTACGACTTCAACCTACCCACTAGACTGTGGATGGTATGGTGTTGCCACCCTATGTTTTACCCCATATTTCTCCAATAAAGTATGAAACAACCGGTTATAGAAGTGCGAACCTCCATCACTAATGATTGCTCTAGGAGTCCCAAATCTAGCAAATATATTCCGCTTCAAGAATGTTGTGACACTCTTCCTTTCATTATTTGGAAGCGCAACTACCTCCACCCATTTTGAAGCATAGTCCACAGCAACAAGTATGTACTTCATCCCGTTTGATCTCACAAATGGGCCCGTGAAATCAATGTCCCACACATCAAACAGCTCAATTATGAGGATAGGAGTAGGAGGAAGCTCATGCCTCCTTGATATGCCTCCTTGCCTTTGGAATGCATCACATTCCTTTGAAAAATCATGTGCATCCTGGTGAATGGTTGGCCAATAATACCCACATTACAGAATCTTTTGGGTTGTGCGAATCCCGCTGTGGTGACCCCCAATGGGAGATGAGTGGATGGCCTCCAGTATACTCAACATCTCTACCTCGGGCACGTATCTCCGAATCACCCCATCAGCACATATGTGAAATAAGTAGGGATCATCCCATAAAAACTTCCTTACATCAGACATGAACTTCTTCCGCTGGTGAAAAGATAAGTGCTCCGGTACAACATCACTCACCAGATAATTAGCAAAGTCTGAAAATCATGGATGAGATCCTGTGAGGCCGATAAAACCTGCTCTTCTGGGAATGAATCATCTATGTCACGCTCATCTCGAAGTGTTGCATCAGGTTCCAATCTCGATAAGTGATCCGTCACCTGGTTTTCGGTCCCTTTCCGGTCTTTTACCTCAAACTAAAACTCTTGTAGTAGAAAAACCCATCGAATCAACCGTGGCTTGACATCCTTCTTTGCCATCAGATATCTCAAAGTTGCATGGTCTGTATGGACTATCACCTTGGTTCCAAGCAAGTATGCTCGAAACTTCTCAAATGCGAAAACTAAAGCCAACGACTCCTATTCTATCATGGTGTAATTTTTCTAAGCTACATTTAGATCCTTACTAGCATAATAAATAGGATGGAAAATATTTTCATGCCTTTGACCCCACACAGCTCCCAGGGTCATCGGCTAGCATCACACATAACCTCGAATGGTAAAGACCAGTCTGGTGCTACTATAATTGGGGCAATGGTCAATCTCTCTTTTAGGCATTCAAACGCCTTCAGGCATGCCTCATCAAAAACAAACTTCACCTCTTTCTCAAGCAGTTTACACAAAGGATGTGCAATTTTGGGGAAGTCCTTGATGAATCTTCTGTAAAACCCTGCATGACCCAAAAAGCTTCGAACACCTTTCACAGAAATTGGAGGTGGTAGACTAGAAATTACCTCGATCTTAGCCCGGTCCACCTCAATACCCTTACCAGAAATGTTATAGCCTAGCACTATACCTTCTTTGACCATGAAATGGCACTTTTCCTAATTAAGAACCAAGTTGGCCTCTTCGCATTGCTGCAGCACTTTACTCAAATGAGCCAAACAATCTTCGAATGAATCACCCACCATCGAAAAGTCATCCATAAATACTTCAATGATGTCCTCCACCATGTCAGAAAATATGGACATCACGCAACGCTGAAAAGTGGCGGGTGCATTACATAACCCGAACGACATCCTCATGAATGCAAATGTACCATATGAACAGGTGAAAGTGGTCTTCTCTTGGTCTTCTGGGGATATAGAAATCTAACTGTACCCTGAATAACCATCAAGAAAATAGTACCATCCTCTGCCTGCAAGTCGGTCTAGCATCTAGTCCATAAATGGCATAGGAAAGTAATCTTTCTGAGTCCAACGGTTAAACTTCCTATAATCCATGCATACTCTCCAACCGGTGACTGTTCTGAATGGAATGAGCTCACTGTTAGCATTTGGGGCCACCGCGATTCCTCCCTTTCTCGGTACACACTGAACTGGGCTCACCCATTTGCTGTCAGCAATAGGGTAAACCACACCCGCATCCAACCACTTGATAATTTCTTTCTTGACCACCTCTTGCATAGGTGGATTCAACCTATGTTGATGCTCAATACTCGGAATACAATCTGGCTTTAGTTGGATCTTGTAAATACCGGCTGGAATTCCAATAATGTCTGCAATGGTCCACCCGATTGCTTTTTTATATCTCTTCAAAATGGAGACCAAAGCCTCCACTTTCCATTCCTCCAAGTCAGTTGCAACAATGACTGGTAAAGTATTACCGGTTCCCAAAAATATATACTGCAAGTGAGATGGGAGTGCTTTGAGCTCCAATACCGGAGGCTCCTCAATAGATGGCTTGGCTGGTGGGATCACCCGATTCTTCAAGTCAAGATCAATCTTTTTTGGAGCATAAATGTATGACCCCATACCAGTAAGAGCATTAACTATCTCCTCACCCCCATGGATCTCCACAATACCAACATTCATCAATACTTCTGCTAAATCATCAAGAGTCAATAACTCCTCCATAGGCATAATTGGGAACTCAGGTTCCACAACATCAATTACTGAGACCACCCTCATGTCATTTGGTTGCTTCATGGATCTGCATACATTGAATGTCACTTCCTTATTGTTCAACCGGAATTTCAGTTGTCCAGTCTCCATATCGACAAGAGCACGTCCGGTGGTGAGGAATGGTCGCCCCAAGAAAATGGGGACCTCAAAATCGGCTTCATAGTCCAAGATGACAAAATCAACCAGAAATATAAAGGACTCCACTTTCACTAGAACATCATAGAGAATTCCCACTGGATTCTTCACCATATGATCTTCCATCAAAAGCCGCATTGTAGTCTGTTTGGGGGCTCCCAAGCCCAACTGTCTGAACACTGCTAGCAGCATCAAGTTAATACTAGCTCCCAGATCACATAGCACCTTAGCAAAATTAAAGGCTCAAATAGTGCACGGTATGGTGAATGCTCCAGGGTCTTCTTTTTCTGAACAAGAGAACGGGATGTTATTGCACTACAGTGGTGCAAATTATCTGCAGGTTCAAAGCTTACGGTCCTTCTAGTGACAAGGTCCTTCATGAATTTAGCATAGCCGGGAATCTGCTCAAGTACCTCAACTAATAGAATGTTCACAGATAATTGTTTCAACATGGAAATGAACTTGTGATACTTTCCATCTTCGACCTTTTTCTTCAACCGATGTGGAAAAGGGGGAGGAGGTCTAGGGATCGGTGTGAACTTTTGTTGTGCCTCCTTCTCCTTCTCATTGCCAGATCCATGCTCCTTTGCATTACTAAGAGCAGTCTTCACTACTAAATCATCAACCAGAGTTTGATCCTCGGAATCTACCATCCTATCATCATCAATCAATACGGGCTCTACTGACTCATCTATCACAACCGGCCTTGGAGGATCAACTATCGCCTTCCCACTCCTAGTAGTAACCGCCATGCAATGACTGTCATTTCTCAGATTTTGCACGGTATTGCTGGGAAGTGTGACTTTCTACCTCTGGTTCATCGCAACAAACATCTAATTCAACTGCTGCTCAATCTGCTTAATGGCCATGGCATGTGATTTCATCTTTTGATTCATACCAAAAATATCAGTGCGGAGCTCCTTGAAATGGCCATCTGTTGCCTCCATCTGCTTAAGTATCTTGGACAACATGTCTTCAACCCTTGAACCACTAGACTCTGGCTCATGATTCCTTAGAGGAACATATAGACCGCTTCTGTCATCTTGTACTCTTCATGCTTTTTCCAGTCTCCATTGTCTCTGTATTGGTCTCGGTTGTAATTATTATCCTTGTAGTAGTTTCGACCTTGGTTCCCCTGACCTTGATGCCAAGAGTCTTAGTTAAAACCTTGGGTGTTGGTCCGGAAACCCGCCCCTTGATCATTTAGATAATTAACTTCCTTCTCAGATTCTGATTCACCTCCATCATTTCTCGAGGCCTTGCCCTGAGAACCCACAGCATTCACCTTTTCAGCTCCAGCTCCCATCAAATGCTTAGCAAGCAGCCCCATTGTGGTCTTTATCTCAGCAATATCTTAATCTTGCTCTTAATCCTTCCTTCTCTGCTCCACAGACATACCTACCGCATAAGTACCCGCCGGAGTCTCTGACTCTCTTGTGTGCCATGCGCAGTTGGTTTTAGTGACTCTATCTAGTAGCTAAGCAGCTTCAGCATAAGAGTGACTCATAAATGTTCTGCCAGACATGGTATCAGCCACCGCCTTAGTGTTAGCATTTAGAGACCTATAGAAAATTTCTAGCAATGTATCATCTGGGATCCTGTGGTTGGAAACCCTTTTGAGCTTCTTATTAAACCTCAGCCATGTCTCGTGAAGTGCCTAAAAACTTAACTACCTGAAGTTGTATATCTCATCTTTCAGTCGCAAAGCTCTAGAAGGTGGGAAAAATCTTTCTAGAAAAGCTCTTTTCAACTCCCTCCATGTAGTGATAGAATTGTTAGGTAGTTCTTCCAACCAGAGCATTGCCTCACTCCCTAATGAAAAGGGAAATAACCTCAGTCGTATCGCATCCTGACTCACTCCCGGTTGCTTATATTCTTTGAAGATACCCACAAAATTAGTCAAGTGAGTATGTGCATCATCAGTTGCATGACCCGCAAATATCCCCTTTTATGTTGAGCAGTTGGATCATAGCACTGGTAATATCAAACTTTTCCCCAGTAGGCAAAGGGGGAGGGTCAATAGCTCCAGTGGAACCGGCTTTATCAATATCAGTGTCATCATCCTCATCTAAATACTGATGCCTCTGCTAATCTGGACCTCTGTTTATTGTAGCTCGCTTTGCTTCAGCAGCTAGGTGTTGCTCTTCAGCAACCCCTGCAAGCTCTCTATATCTTGCCCGAGCTTGTTTCTCTGCCAACATTCTAGTTGTAGTTTGGTCCACTGTCTCTTGCTCTTGTATGTTGGCCATTCTTCTCAGATTTCTTAGTGTTTGTTCAAGTTCATGATCAATTTGAATCAAGGATTTTCCTTGGCTCCTAGTACTGGGCATGCACGAACCTAAAACCTGTTAATAACTAAAACAACAAAAGAAAAATAAAAAGAAAATAAGAACCAACAGTAAAGCAAACACAATTAACAAAAGCCTTAGCCGTATTCCCCGGCAACGGCGCCAAAATTTGATGTCACCAAAATTATACCTCGCAATTGAGAGCAGCCGATGTCAAATATAAAACCCAAAAGAGATTGGGGTTGATCCCACGAGGAATATGGAAAGAACTTGAGTTAATGTGAAGAGCTATTACTATTGGCTGACTTATTTCCTAGGGGGGAAGAATAGAAAAACAAAATAATAAACAAAAGAAATACTAGTAAAAGTTTAAATCAATTTCGATTTGTATTCAATCGACAAGTTACTAAATTTGTGTTCCCCGTGACTTCATAACCACACGGCTTTTACATTGGTGATCTATTTTGGTGTTTAGCATGCAATATTGGTAAGTTAGGTTCACCTAAATGGTTGGTCCCCTATCTAGATGATTATCACCATACAACTTGGTTCGTATACGGGTGTATGCTTAATTAACCCTTACCCTTAATATCGGATTAGCTATCTCCGGACAAGTTCAAGCTATTAGATGAGGGTTGATAGCCTCAAATCTCGATTTTTAATCCTTTTACTATTCACTACCCCCTTGATCCATTAAGTAAGAATAAGGCGATCTCTAACGTTTGCAATCGTTAAGAAATAATTAAAATGAAGGGAAAAATAATACATGCATTAAATCCCGTTCAAGAATCACTAAATGTTTTACCTATGTGTGTTAATTCATCATGGTTCCCACAACCCTAGTTATGGGTTTAGCTACTCATGCTTGTACAATCACAATCACAAAATATAGAATAAATCATAAATTATAACTTACAAAAAATCGTAGAAGAAAACCACGTGTATTGAATAAAACTCCAAAACTGATGAACAAAACCTCAATGTCGTTTGATTCCCAAAATCAAGAACAAAATTACAAACTTTGTTTCTTGAACTAAGAAAGATCGTTAACAACACTAAAATCCACGTGAAAGTAGTAAAAATAAACTGTGTACGAAAAATAAACCTAAAAATTATATTTATAGTTCCAAACAAATCTTATCCTAACTAAACTTGGATTCCAGGTCGGTAGGGGTAACGGGCCAAGTAACGACTCGTTAGGTCTCCTAACGAGTCTTGATCAGTGGAAATCAGTAATCCTCGGTAGTAGGCCTAGTCTTGGTGACGGGTCACTTAACGACTCATCATGTCAGGGCACGATTCGTTAGGCCTCTCATGGTCTTGGTTCTCCTGAATTCCAGTGCACACGACGGTTCATACCAGTGCTCTCATGACGAGTCATCCAATCATCCGATGACTCGTTACGTCTTCTGTTTCCTTCATTAGGTATTTTTCATAAATCAACTTCCAAGTCTTCGTGACTGGCTTAACGACGCATTACCAGATGTAATGAGTCGTGCCTTCAACCTTTTAAGTTCACTGATTCTCAGCATTAAAACTTGATCTCTACCCACGACTCCAGGCACGAGTCGTGCATTGAGACAACGACTCGTGGCCTGGGCATCAGCCTTCAGTTCAGTCCATTTATGCCTTAGTTTGCCTATTACCAATTCTGAACCTATTTTCCTGCAACATTTAACAAAAACATATCATATCTACATAAACATACCCAAAATTTGCATATTTCTTAGTTTTAAGCATCGAAAGTTATGTAAAATCACGGCACATCAGTTACACTAACCAACAAGTCATTCCATCGCTCGTTGGTCTGGGACCTGTCGACCAATAGTCTCACGGTGACAAGAACACACGGTCCGTTAAAGCTTTCCATGACTCATACAACGAGTCGTCCTAAGGTAATTTTCCAACTTTTCCATTGAACACCTTTTAAACTCTCTAGTCTAGTCTTAGGCACTTCCAGGGTATTACAATTTGACCCATTGATCAGTTTATGAGTTTTTCTTATGATATCAATCGGTTAAGCTTTATGATTTCATTTTTAAAACCTTGGATAATTATACTTCATATTCTGATGAGCAGCTCGTGTTTTTTTAACTATATCATGATCATGATTTACAGCATATTGTCCTTACTTTCATATTTTACTTATCCTATATATTTAGAACATTTAAAGTACTGATCACATACTTTTGTGTTATATCATCTCATGATATAGGTTTGGGTGATTACACTCAGCCCCACTGTTAGATTCACTCTTACTCCAGTTCAACCCAGCTCTTGGTGAGTCCTCATCATCCGAGGACATAAATTTTTGGTTTATGTCTCTTTTATGTCATTTCAGTTATAGACTTAGCAGAGCTAGTTGAGGGCTTATCCCATTAGCTCATCTTATGTTTTAAAGGCCTTTTCAGACTTATTGTATATATATTCAGTTGTTCTGACTTTTTGTCCCAATTGATGCGTCTTAGACTTCTGCTTATGCTATATCTTATGGTTGATTTCCGCTTAGTGTACGTTTATGTTTATGTTTGCATGTACTATGGGTTAGTTTGGAGTCATTCATGGTTCTAGGTCTTGTGTCGCGTCCGGGAGCTATGCTCCGGTAATGACAGTCCTAAAAGTTTTGAATCATGCTTGATCCTCTCAGATCCCCATCCAAATCTTTTCAAGAAGTTTCATATAGTATTATTGAATCATTTTAAGTCTCACACCATGCTTTAGAGAACAACGTTCAGAAAGAGGGGTTGAGTTCTTAAATTTGGCTTTTAAGGCTTCAAAAGTAAGATCTCTTTAAAGAACCTTCTTGAGCTATTTGGCTCTCAAACCAAACCATCTAACTCAGTCCAAAAATATAATACCAATTTATGTAAAGCATCAAAACACAAAATAGAGTAAAAGTGCTCAAAATGAGGGGTCCGAAATTGCTCTAAAATGGACGTACAATTGTAAACACATATAACATACTTCATGCTAATCTTATCATGCAAAATCTTCCATATACG
>JACEIK010006728.1:64051-85748 GCA_018107945.1 Datura stramonium | reverse complement strand
GATTGTTCCGCTGCACATTCCCAACAAAATTGACTGATTCCGGATTGGCTCCACAAGATTCTGTGTTGTGCCCATTATTACCACAAATTTCACACCAACTCGGAGTTTGCTGAACTGCATTAACCTGGCCCTGATGTTGGTGCATACTCATTTTATTGAACTGAGTCATCATTTGATGTTGGAACGAAGCTAACTGTGCTGCCAAGGCATTCAAACCATCTGCTTCTGTCAACCCCGATCTTCTTCCTGCCTCTTGACTCGATTTGTGCCACTCTGGATTTCCTTGTGCAATTCTATTCAACAAAGTGTACAACTCATCATATGTCTTCTCCAAGGCTTGCCCACCCGATGCGAGTCTAGCAATATTTTATTGTGTGGGTCTAGACTTTCTACAAGGTATGGGCCAGCACTTCATTCGATTGCTGATGATGGGGACAGTCTCTGTAATGACTTGAATCTTTCCCAAGCCATATATAGAGTTCTCATCCCGAAGCACGCTTGAAACTTAGTATCTCACTTGCAACTTTGCAGTCTTTTTGAAGGAAAGAATCGATAAGAACTTTCTGGCCAAGTCATCCCCCGCAAGCTATGGGGGATTCGGTAGCTCAGCCTTCCAGCTACTTTCACCTCTCCCAACAATGAAAATGGGAAGAAGATCAATCCAGACATAATCATGGACATGCGGTGGGGACAAGCGTGTCACTTATCTCAAGAAGCTGCATAAGTGCTTTGCTACGGGTCCTCATGTGCCGTTCCAGTGAACTGACCACTAGGAAATGTAAGAGCTGCACCATATTCTGTTTAAGTTCAAAGTTCCCTCCAGGCTCCGGTTTGGATACTAGAAGGTCACATTCGTCGCTAGTGGGATTGCCACTTCGAACTGGTCTTATTGCCATTGATTCCATAACAGTTGTGCTTGTCCCGCGGGTGGTTGTTGTTAACCTTTTCTTTAAGTCTTCATCTTTTTGCTCTAGAGCTACTCTCCTTTGCAAATGGATTTGACGTTCAGGTTCAAGCAACTGATTTCCACAAGCTCTCTATGTCTATCCAGCTGTGGGACAACATCACACACCAAATAGACAGACTAAGACCAAGTTTCTCAACACTTAAGAAAATTTAAAAATCACACAAAAATAGATAAATTATCAAAACTTCGTTGAGTCCCCGGCAACGGCGCGCAAAAACTGGTGAACCCGCCAAATTGCACGGGTCGTGCAAGTAATATAGTGGCTCTTTTTAAAGAACCGGAATGTCGAACCCACAGGGACTGGACCCATTCCTCTAACTATCCATTTATATCGTGAATCTTAAATACCTAAAGTGTTGGTTATAGACATTTCGATGAAGGGATATTTAAGTCTAAGTTTGGAGTCAACGAAGTTTTTCTGAAAGTGCTTTGGGCAACATAGAGTTAAAACCAATTAATCATGCGATAATACGATTTGTAATGGAACAAGAATGGGACTATCAATTGTTATTTCACATAACTGGAATTGCATGTTCATGGTCTTTCGAGCCTCTAAACACGGCTTGTCTAGCCTCACTGCATCATTGTGAGCGAGGAGTTTAATTTTCTAGTCGCGGGCAATCAATTTATGTTGGCAGTTTACGGGAAATGATTAGGGACTTTCGTCGTCTAACCATTTTAACTCAACTTAGCCGCACAACTACTTCTTCAGTGGTGATGTGACATTTCAAATTGGTCTTTGCATAACCCCATGTATCAACCAAGCAAGGTGTTAGAGTATATTGTCTATCCAAACACGGAACCTCTCCCGAGATTACTTCATGCTCCCCCACATTCTCTCATGCTCATGACTGAGTAGCCCTTCTCAATGTTTACAATAACAATATGTGGTGATCAATCATAGAAACAACCAGCAAATCAAATACAGACTGAAAATAACCAGTCAATAATAGTTCCATGACAATATCACTTTAGCGAGACAATCATAATCCATGGCTTCAACCCTAGAGGAAGGGTTCTTTCCATTCATGTTAGTAAAACTGCGTTAATCTACTCTAATCTCTACTAATGAAATATACGTCCCTAACTACATACTTACATGAGATTGGTAGATGAGAAGGGAATTTGATAAACCCTAGCTGAGTTCTCCCACTTCTCCCTTCACTCCTATGCGGTTTCCGAGAATAAAATCGTGACCAAATGGAAATAAAGCTAGGGTCCTATTTATAGTAAATGGGCTTGATGCATAATTTCTTTGTCATGGACGGCTCCGTGTCACGGAAGTGTATCGCAGGCACTACCTCCGTGACACGGAGGCATCACGCAACTCACTGGAAATCACCCAGAAAAATAGGCCTGACACCTTGCGTTGCCAACGTGGCACGCGCTGGGCAGCGCGTCACACACTCTTGGTCGCGGAGCCACCCCTGCCGTGGCACATTGCCAACGCGCAGGGCTGTCTTGGGCAACCTGCCTGCCGTGGCACGATTGCAGACACAGGTGAGCTGTTTGGGCCTCCTCTTTACCTGACGTTCGCGTATTGATTCCTTCTCAAGCCTCTACTTCCGCAATTCCATGAATTAGCTCCTCAAAGTCATCAAAAACCTTCAAAACAAAGGCTAATCATATTGATTTTAGCACATATCTTCACTTTATATAAAAATCACATGAAAATGTATAAAATAGCTTAGACAACCCGACTAATTTATGTTATAAGCGTATCACGGGCACTATATTTTTTCCGTGATCAGGAGTCCTCCGGACTCGAGAAACGGTGTATATCGGAGGTTATGGCCTGAGCCGGAGACCCAGGGGCACGGTAGAGGAGCTCGAGTGAGCAGATGAGTGGAGTGACTTATTTTGGCAGGTTTTGACCGGGTAGGGTATATAGATTGTTGCTTTCTTGGTGCCCATCCGGCTTGCTGGGGGTTCGTATTGGCTCTTGCTTGCTACTTGGATATCTATTTATGTGTTATATACTAGCTACTAGACAGCAGGCCGTCGCGTTTACAAGTACGCCCTCCACTATCAATGCAGAAAGCATGATTCAGTTCTTACCGGTTCTTGATTGAGTTATCTCGAACCATACGAGATTTGTTAGATATACTATCTATATTCATTTGTTTTCAATTATGTTATTTCCAGTTGCTTTGCATACTCAGTACCAGCGGTACTGACGCCCAGTGGGGCGCTGCATTACTGCCTGCAGGTACTCATGGGCTGAGCGTCCCTCTCTTGATTCCGGCCAGCTATTGAGTCGTCGGCTCCTATCATCCGGAGTCTGATTTTTCCAGAGGTGTAGCTCTTTACTTTTGATGTACAGTATATGGGTAGGTCAGGGCTGTCCCGATCATTTCTATTGTTACTCATAGAGGCTTGCAGATTGTATTTTTATCTCCCTGTGGTCAGTTGAGCCGGTCATGTGAGGCCGTGCGGTTGTATAGTTGTTTAGTATCTTTGTCTTTATGTTGGCCGTGAGGGCGTAGCTTGACAGTAGCGGTGACCTTTCCGGTCACGTAGTCTTAGAGTATTCTTGTGTTTAAGTTTCAGATGTCTGAATTAGCATAGTGGCCTTGTCAGCCCATAGGTTTCTGATTATAGTATGTTACGGTCATTGTTATTGCAGTGCAGTGGCTATAGGCCCCGGATTGGCCGGAGAGTGTGTTTATAACCGCTATATAGCGCTGTTTCCAGGAAGCTGAGATAGAGCTAGCCAGGCACCCAGATGCCTCAGCCCACCAGTGTGGTCAGGTCTTTCTAGGGCACCAGGTGCCAGTCATACCCCCAAGGTGGGGCGTAACCAAACTTGGTATCAAGCGAGTCGTGTCGAGTGTGCAAGCCGTGTTAAGTAAAGTCTTGTGTTTGTGGATGTGTTGTGCACATACTATAGGCAGGAGGGCTGCGGGCATGATAGGATGGTTACTCTTCTTTCTCAATCAGTCGATGCTGTAAAGGCGGTACAGTATAGGGTTGAGTCTAAAACTTACCGTATTCTTTGAATTCACGCGGTCACAAAGGCAGATCAGCATTGCCTATCACGGGCGAAGATCGAGATATGGCAGCGGAAAAGGAGTCGCCAGTTACAGAGTGCTGACGGGATGAGGTACCAGAGACCTCCCAGCGTAACGCCGCTTCCTCAATTCTTTCAGTATACATTGATAACGTCAGAATAGGAAGTCAAGTATAATGTACCTTACGAGTTGATTTGTTGTGGCTATATAAGATCGATTAAGATTACATACAAGGGTAGACTATCAGATGAGTGAGAAGAGAAATGCGGGATTCTGTCCATCTTTTCCAGATGTGGTACGGAGTTGCCTGTTTCTATTTGTTGCAATAAGAAAGGGCTATTCCTACCTCTTGGCCATGATTTCAGTACAGTAAGGGCATAAGGGTAGGTGTGAGGCTGCTAAAACAAGTAGTAAGTGAAGATAGATTGATTAATTTGGGTAATGTTGAGTGAGCGTAAAAGGCATGTAGACTACTAGCTCACCGAAGCAGGGGTAAGGACCTGTCGTGGCAGTGATGAATGCCTAATAGTCAAGTTCGAGTGCTAAAAAGGCCAAGTCCACCATATTATGCTAGCAGACAGCGACGAGACATACCTGCTGCAAGATTAGAGATATGATTCAGTTGTGATGAAGGTAGAAAGGTCATGTGAATCAGATAGGTCTAACTGCAGTCAAGTATTAACTAAGACTTGACCAGTAACCTTATTAGCAATGTAAGGCAGGCACTTCCGAATCCCAGAGCTCAGTTTAAAGCAGGATAAGAGGAAGAAGCAGGGAATACCAGATTTTGTGGGAAAAATAGAATTGCAGATCGATAGAATATCATGTTAAGGACTAAGCCTCAGACTAACGATTAGAGATATGTAAGATTGTGGTTTAGAATGCCGCAGTATGATAAAACATGGAAAAGCTAAGAAACTACCGATAAAGAGACTCTAATCTAGGTAGCTAGAGATAAGGCCCAGCAGACAGTCGTGGGCTCTCAATATAATTTCACTAGGGCCACAAAGATTTGAATGTTTACCCCACATTGCAAGAGTGGCGGGTACAACGACAGACAATAACTAATGTGTATATGTTGTTTGCTTCCAGAGGGGATGAAAACCCAATGGGGAAAATAATAAAGAGAAGGGCAGGGAGATATTAATAGACCGTAAAAACGGTGTATCATGTACAATATAGACTCAACACAGCATGGTAGAATTGTGTATCACTACGGGAGTCGGTATGTATTGTACGTAGTTATTGATATATATATATATGTACAGACAATAGATATGTTGTGAGCAGCTGCCTATTGGGGTTACAATCACACAGACGCTGATTAGTGTTAGGAAGCATGTACAGATTGCTGCAGGACCACCCTTGCAAAAAAAAAAAAAAAAGAAGAGAGAGAGAAGAGAAAGAGAAAAGAGAAAGAGAAGAGAGCGAGTTAAGTGTGAATTACGTATGAAGCCATAGAAACTATTTCAGTTCTCAGTTATTAAGTTAGTATACTTATACGTTGTTGCCAGATCTAGGCTCTAGAAGCTTACCAGAATTAATAGCCTGAATCAGGTAGTTAGATGATAAGGGCACGGTTAGGCAGTCTACCGACCAGTGGCGCACATGTTAAGCGGGGAAAGCATCCTAAAGATCAGTAACGTATCGAATGTGCTAGAACCAGAATTAGAGCCAAATAGGCATACTTCAGAGATTAGCAATACCAAAATTTTTCTAGCATGGTAAGTAGCGTACATCGTTTTCCCCAGCCTTATAGGGGAGAGTCGGCCTTAGTCAACTAGTAGTTATTATGTGGAACACCCGCAAGTCAGCCAGCCATCCAGTCGGAGATACCCGTGGGTACCCCAAAGAAGGTCCACATCAGTAGTCAGTAACAAACAATACTTCAGTTGGTTCTCGTAGGATAGTCAGGAACAGAGCTTTAGTAGAAGGCCAGCCTGTACAGGCAAGTCATAAGACCGAGAATTTCCCAGAATAACGTATAGATCAAGCGGTTACGCACAAGGCGTAAGAAAAATGGTAGAACCCCTGCGGCAGCACAGTGTTACTATGACCAAGAGATCAGTAGACCCCCGCAGAAGATCCAGAGATTGATCTCCTGGGGTAAGTCCGATTAAGCTCAGTTCTACAGTTGTCAGTAGAATAACAAAGCAATTAGATACCCACAAGTAACGATTTATGCATGAACTATAAGTACTTGAGTAGAAGCAGTTAGAGCATTGTTAGACCAACTTTGCCACATTGGTTATTCAACCGGCTAATCAATTATTCAAGAGTTATGCAGCCAGATCATTAGAGATCATGACCAATATCAGGATCCTCTGATCAGATAAAGGCACAAGGTGCGCAGACGGTCGTTCGGGTTATCCAAGCAACAAGTAGCCTTAGCATGTGGCTAGAAGGCCAAATAAGCTTTAGGTCACACAATAAGAATTACCTGTCGGTCTCTTGACAAGACTAGCCAGTATGACCGTCAATTATATGCCGAGCTCTTTAAGTGCAGGCTATATTTGTATCGGTCAAGAAGAGGCAATGAAGCAACAAACTCCCTTAGCAATAAATCTATTAAGAGTTTGGCATATTTTGCAGCAAGCAACTGGGTTAATTAGGGAGATACATCAACCGTCAATTTAGCGTTAGGTATAGCAAATGAAGGACAACAGGCATTAGTTAGAACACCATCGTGTCATCATAGTTGTGGAAATGAAAAGGGAATGGCAATAGCAGGATCTGACCTAGTTCAGCTTAAAGATTATATTCCGCTGGGGAAAGTGCGAGAATTCCGGTGTGAGGATGGAGTCTTTGCGTTGTAAAGACCGTCTATGTGTTCCCAATGTTTCCAAGGCCTCCGCAGACGGATCATGAGCGAGTACATTGCGCCCTCTATTCTACTCTCCACCCTGAGCGCAACAAAGATACATCATGATATCAAGAAAACACTTGTGGCCAAGTATGAAAAGAGAATTATTTGAATTTCTTGTGATGTCGCGCACGAGATGAAAGCGAGAACATGAAACCGGGCGGTTTGACTCGGGATATAGCTGTGCCTCTCTGGAAGTAGAGACGGTGAATATAGTTTTGTGGCAGGATTACCCCGTACTAGACACAGACATGACTCTATATGTGTGATAGTTGATAGATTGAAAAAAATCAGCTCATTTGCTGCCAGTAGAACTACCTTCTCGGCCCGAATTTATGTTGGGTTGTATATCCAAGAAATAGTCAGATTGCGGAGTACCAGTATCCATTATTTCATACAGAGGAGCACAGTTTACACGGCTAGATTTACGACCCAGTCGTTTCAGAAGGTCTGGTACCAGATTAAATTGAGTACCGCATTTCCACCTCGAGACGAATGGACAAGTGAGCACCATTGGACACTCGAAGATGTATTTGTGACATTATTATTGCTAGAGTTCAGTGGTAGCTGGGATGAGCAATTGCCCCTAATCGAGTTTTCTTACAATAACTGCTATCACTCGGCTGTTCAGATGGCGCCTTTCGAGGCTTTATATGGGAGAAAGTGCGAGATCACCGATTGTTGTTTTGAAATAGGAGAATCAGCGTTGAATGGGCCAGACATTGTTCAGCAGTGGAGGAGAAAGTAAAGCTTATCAAAGAACGCCTATTGACTGCACAGGTCGCCAGAAATCATATGCAGATGTATGGCGCAGGAACCTGAGTTCGATGTGAATGGCTGGTATTTATAAAAGTGTCTCAGATGAAAGGAGTGATGAGAATTCGGCAAAGAAAGGTAAGCTCAGCCCAAGGTTTGTCGGGCCCTTACAGATTCGCAGAAAAATAGGCCAAGTGGCGTATGAGTTGAACTTGCCCCCAGAATTAGAATCTGTTCATCCATTTCTTTCATGTATCCATGCTAAGGGAAATGCTTAGGAGACCCGTCAGAGCAGTCCCGATCCAAGGATATCCTGATTCTGAAGAAGAGCTGGCCTACGAAGAGGGTTCAGTAGTAGCTATCCCTAGACAGACAGATTCGCAGATTAGAACCAAAGATATTGCGTCTGTCAAAGTATTATGGCATAACAGGAACGGAGGGAATGGCATTGGGAGGCTGAGGAAGATATGAAAGCTAGATATTCTCACTTGTTTCGGGCCTAGTCGGGCGACAGAGTATGTCCGTATTGTATTTATGCAGTATCTATAGTTTTATATGTATGAAATAAGGAAGATTGATGTTTAGCTGCCCAGTGAACTTTATAGTATTGTGTGGAGTACCTATATTGGACTTTTCTGTATTTCCAGGTTTTGGTATAGTCCATATTACAGGGAAACTCTGCCGGAATTTTCTTAAAGTAGCAAGTCAGAAGTTAAGTTGAGAAGTCCTCTAGATAACAGTTTTCATTCGAGGACGAATGTTCTTAAGGGGGGACAATGCTACACCCCGTAAGATTCTCGGCATCTAGATATGGCCTACTCGCACATTAATTAAGCATATTTGAAAGCCATACGTTCTAGGAAAAGGCTCGGGAAAAGATCGGACGAAAATCCTATCGAACCCGCCAGCGGAAGGAGCGGGGCAGAGCCTCCGCGATGGCACCGTGTCACGGAGGTGGGGCCACCGCGTTGGCTCCGTGACGCGTTGGGCCTGTCAGGCCCAGAAGTATATAAAGCCCCCACTTCGGTTTTAAATCATTTATCATAGAAATTTCAGAGAGTGGCAGAAACATAGAAGGCAGAAGGGAGAATACTAATAATCGTTTGTTAACGCTGCCAAGCATTGTCTAAACTCAAATTGACCTCAGGTACGAGGTATTCCAGTAGCAGAAGAGCATTCCTACGGTTTGTTTCGCAAAATACACAGCTGACGAAATCGTCGAGCTACGGACCAAAGGTAAGTAGAGGTACTTCAAACTAGTGTCTATATGCTCCTAGCCGTAAAGTGAATACTTCTCCCTTCTAGACTTCTGAAAAATAGCGAGTTTTCGACCGTCTTTAGATAGGCCTAAGTTTAGGCTATAATTATATCGCTTGATAACATCGTCCTTGAGAATAAGTTGTATTTAGCACTAATTAGCGTGTATGAATGCAGTTGGTAGAAATAGGCGAATTGCGGCCGAGCCTCGTCCGACAGTTGGATAACTCGAGGTTAAGGTATGTGAAGTTGTTCTTCGGCAAGTTAGTAAGTCCTTAGCTTTGTGAATCGCAAGTAAACTCAGTAGTGAGTTCGGAGTTGAATGTTGAGAATTGAGTAAGTCTAATAGATTCTGTCTTGCGTTGCCATAACGTATTCAGTCCGAAAGATAAAAGCATGCGCCAAAGGGCGAGTTAGCATTCCAGTTCAATATAGCTTATTGTATAATTAGCAAGCATATTGTAGAATAAAATAAAACAGATTTTCAGAATAAATCTAATAAAGTAAATCAGAGATAGGCAGATAATGGCTATAGATTAGCCATTCAGACAGATAGTATCCGTGGCTGAATTGGCCAACAGTTAAAGAAAGATTTCGAAATCGGTATGATCGATGAGAATCGGCTCAGTACGAAGAGATCGAGAATAGAAATCAGATTTCAGATAATTTTTTTCAGTTATACATGCTTGCTATTATTTATATGTACAATTTGCTTGTTGAGACTTGTTGTGGTGTGAGGCCCCTTATGGGCGTCCTCGCCGCCCCTAGGTTATTAATCGTGTCGCCGAGCGGGTAGGTTTACGTCACTCCAAAGAGTAGCATGCCGTCCCAGCTTGGACGAAGATGGGATGAAGCTTTCCCCATAGCAGTCTGATTATCATTACAGGTGCAGCTCCAGCTTCAGATAGCCCTGTTGAGTTGTGTCCGGGGAACAGACCCTATGCATTGCTTTGTATGCATGCATACGAGTTATACAAGTGTAGCTCATTTGAATCAGCCTTTGTTGAGTTGTGTCCGAGGAACCAGACCCTATCTGTTACTGTCTACACAGTAGTCCTCCAGACTCCAGACACAGTTATTTATATCGGAGGCTATGGCCAGGCGGAGACCCAGGGGCCGGAAGAGGAGCTCCGAAGTGAGCAGATGAGTGGAGTGACTTATTTTTGGCAGGTTTTGACCGGGTAGGGTATTAGATTGTTTTCTTGCTTGGTGCCATCCGACTTATGGGGGTTGGTATTGGCTCTTGCTTGCTACTTGTATATATATTTATGTGTTATATACTAGCTCTAGATAGCAGGCCGTCGCGTTTATAGGTACGCCTCACGCCTTATCGATACGAAACATGATTCGGTTACTTACCCAGTTCTTCAGATTGATTATCTCCCTGCCATAGATTTCTAGATATTGCTATCTATATTTCAGTTGTTTTCAGTTATGTTATTTTAGTTTCTTTTTGCATACAACTGCCTGTAGTACTGACGCCCAGTGGGGTGCTGCATTACTTCCCACAGGTACTCATAGACGGAGCGATCTCACCAAGTGATTCTAGCCAGCTTATAGAGTCGTCAGCTCCCTGTCATCGAGTCTGATTTCCAGAGGTGTAGCTCCTTTACTTTTGATGTACAGTATGGGTAGGTCGGGGCCCTGTCTCCCGATCATTTCAGGTATTACTCATAGAGGCTTGCAGATTGTATTTTATCTCCTGGCAATTGAGTTAGGCGGTCGTGAGGCGTGTAGTTGTATAGTTGTTTAGTATCTTTGTCTTTATATTTGGCCGTGAGGGCCGTAGCTTGACAGTAGTGGTGACCTTTTCGGTCACGTAGTCTTACAGTATTCTTGTGTTTAAGTTTCAAATTTCTAGTCAGCATGGTGGCCTTGTCGGCCCGCATAGGTTCCTGATTATGAGTATGTTCTGGTGGTGTTATTGCAGGTACACGGTGGCTATAGGCCCAGGTGGCCGGAGGCCATGTTTACAACCGCTATATAGCCCTTTGTTTCAGGAACCTGAGTTAGAGCCTTGAGGCACCAGATGTGCCTCGGCCCACCAGTTAGTAGTCCAGGTCTTTCTAGGACACCGGTGCCAGGTCTTACCCCCAAGGCGGGCGTGACACTAGTATACCTCCCTCCACTGGTACTGCAAGGGACCACGACGACTCATAGTGTACACTACGACTCATAGGACCAATCGTTAGGATCATGCTATAAATCTTCAACTTGTAAGACAACCATTGGCCCGACCCCACTTGGTGACCCGTGGTTATGACCATGACTCGTAGTCTCACACAGTGGTAAACTACAAACCCAAATTTCCAACTAAGTCACCCTCCTCCCCATAAGTCACTTAACGACTAATGGTACACCTCCAGCCGCTATATAGCCCTTTGTTTCCAGGAACCTGAGATAGAGCTAGCCAGGCACCAGATGTGCCTCGGCCCACCAGTTAGTAGTCCAGGTCTTTCTAGGACACCAGGTGCCAGTCATACCCCCCAAGACGGGGCGTGACACTAGTATACCTCCACTCCACTAGTCACTGCAAGGGACACGACGACTCATGGTGTACACTACGACTCATGGTGACCAATCGTTAGGATCGCTGCTATAAATCTTCAACTTGTAAGACAACCATTGACCACGACCCACTTGGTGACCCGTGGTTATGACCATGACTCGTAGTCTCACCCGTGGTAAACTACAAACCCAAATTTCCAACTAAGTCCACCCTCCTCCCCATAAGTCACTTAACGACTAATGGTACACCTCATGGGTCACTGGACCACTCATCCTATGACCCGGTGCAGAAAAATCTTTTTTCTCTATTTCAACCCTTGGGTTTGATCTTAGGGATTTCGGGGTATTACAGTCTTTTGGACTAATTAATGCTCCTGCAGCTTTTATGGATTTGATGTAAAAGGTGTTCAAGCCATATTTAGACTTGTTCGTGGTCGTATTCATAGATGAAATTCTCATATACTCTCGATGCAAGGAGGAGCAAGCAGATCATTTGAGGGTGGTGATATAGACTCTTAAGGATCGCCAACTATTTTCTAAATTCAGCAAGTGTGATTTTGGATGAACTTAGTAGAATTGTGCTGTCAAGTGAGGGTGTACAGGTGGACTCTCAAATGATAAAAGCTGTGAAGAATTGGCCTAGACCAGTTAGACCTTTACATATTAGGAGTTTCTTCAGTTTAACTGGTTACCACAAGAGGTTTGTTGAAGGATTTTTATCCATTGCAGCACCATTGAATAATTTGACCCAGAAGAAAGTGAAGTTTCAATGGTCAGAGGCCTGTGAGAAGAGCTTCCAAGAGTTACAGATTCGACTCACCTTAGCACCAGTGTTTAACCTACCAAAGGGTACCGGTGGATTTGTGGTATATTGTGAGGCCTCGAGGATCGGCCTTGGTTGTGTATTAATGCAGCATGGTAAGGTTATCACCTATTCTTTTAGACAGCTTAAGGTCCATGAGAAGAATTACCCGACTCACGACCTCAAGTTAGCAGCAGTAGTATTTTCCTTGAAGATTTGGAGACACTATCTATATAGAGTCCATGTGGATGTGTTTATGGACCACAAGAGCCTACAATATGTGTTTACCTAGATGGATCTAAATCTACATCAAAGAAGGTGGTTGGAGCTTCTTAAAGGTTATGACATGAGTGTCCTTTATCATTCGGATAAGGCCAATGTGGTGGCAGACGCTCTTAGCAGTCTTTTTGTGGAGAGTATCTCTCATGTATATGAGCGGAGGAAAGAGTTGGTGAAGTAATTTCATCGGCTTACATGACTAGGAGTTCGCTTTGTTGATTCAACATATGGCTGGGTCATTGTTCAAAACAGATCAGATGCCTCTTTGGTGATTGAAGTCAAGGCTAGGAAAGACAAAGATCCAATTTTGGTAAAGTTTAGAATCAAAAGGTTGAGGTCTTCTCCCAAGGGGGAGATGGTGTACTTCGATATCATGTTCATTTGTGTGTTTCGGCTATTCATGACTTGAGTGATCGGATGTTCATTAGGCTTATGATTCCCGATATTCTATACATCCAAGTGCCACAAAGATGTACTGTGACCTATGGGAAGTATATTCGTGGAGTGGCATGAAGGACATAACAGAGTTTGTGGCTAAGTGTCTGAATTGTCAACAAGTGAAAGTTGAGCATCAAATACCTGGAGGTGTGCTTCAAGATCTTTGTATCCCTACATTGAAGTAGGAGGAAATCAATATGGACTTTGTTACAGGGTTGCCTCATACTCATCGATAGTATGACTCTATTTGGGTGGTTGTAGATAGATTTACTCAGGCAGCTCACTTTCTATCGGTCAAAACTAGTAACTCAATGGAGGATTATGCCTAATTGTATATTTTGTAGTTAGTTCAGTTGCATGGAGTTCCCTTTTCCATCATATCAGATATAGGCACTCAGTTTACCTCCCAGTGTTAGAGGTCGTTCCAGAAGTGGCTTGGCACTCTAGTCAAACTTAGCACAACTTTTCACCCACGGACAGATGGTCAGGCTAAGCAGACCATTTAGACTCTTGAGGATATGTTGAGAGTATGTGTGATTGACTTCAAAGGTAGTTGGGATGATCATTTACCTCTCATTGAGTTATCATATAACAACATCTACCATTCCAGCATTCAGATAGCTCTATTTGAGGCTCTTTATGGGCAGGGGTATAGATCACCCATTGGTTGGTTTGAAGTCGGTGAAGATGCGTTGGTATGGCCATATTCAGTGCAAGAGGCTATGGAGAAGGTTCAGCTCATAAGGGAGAGGTTTAAAAAAGCTAAGAGTCGCCAAAAGTCCTATGCGGATGTAAGGAGGAGAGAACTTGAATTTGAAGTTGATGATTGTGTGTTTTTGAAAGTTTCTCCCATGAAGGGAGTGATGAGATTCGGAAAGAAGGGGAAACTTAGTCCCCGCTATGTTGGCCCATACAGGATTGTGAGACGTGTTGGAAACGTGGCTTGTGAGTTGGAGTTTCCCTTAGAATTGGCTTCAGTCCATCCACTGTTTCATGTATCACTCTTGAAGAAGTTCGTGGGTGACCCAACTTTGGTTTCACTAGTGGAGAGCGTAGCTGTGAAGGATATCCTTAGTTACGAGGAGATTCCGATTGAAATACTTGATCATCAGATTTGAAAGTTGAGGAACAAAGAGGTAGCTTCAATAAAGGTTTTATGGAGAAATCGTCATGTTGAGGGAGATACGTAGATATGATTGCTAAATACCCGAATCTTTTCCCTTCCGGCTCAGTTCTAGCTTGAGGTATCAGTTTCCTCCTTAGTACTTTATTTAATTTTTGGTTCAATTCATGTATACTAGTTTCTTTCATGTCAATGCCTATATGTATGATTTACGAATTCAGTTAGTCATGTATTTCAGTTCGGAGTAAGTTACTCTGTCAGCTCTGAACTTAAGATATTTAGTTTTTAGGGTGGCATATTTTCCCCAGTTATTCAGTATGTTTTACCCACATTCGAGGACAAATGTTCCCAAAGGGGGAGATATTGTGATACCCTGGAAGTAAGTAAGGTTAGATTCAGAATTTGAAATGTAATCAGTAGAAAAATCTGCAATTTTGACTGAGGACGACTCATGGTACGAGTCATAGGAAGGACCAATGACCCGTAGGATCAATTGTGGTAAGCAGTTATGTGGAAAAACCGCTAACAATGAGTCAAGTAACGACTCATGGAATGTTGGTACGGGACATGGGTCAGAGTCGTTGTTTGGTTCTGGATTGGTGCGACACGTTGTACGACTCGTGGAACCACCCATGGTGAGGAACCACAGATCGTGGTAAGGACCCATTGGTTGGGGTCTAGGGTGGCAGAGCTAATTGGATACTGAAAAAAGGCTAATTGCTAACTGAGACTGANCCACAGATCGTGGTAAGGACCCATTGGTTGGGGTCTAGGGTGGCAGAGCTAATTGGTACGGGTCAAAGTACGACCTGTAGTAAGTAACAACAGGTCATTACTTCCACCCATAGGAAGGAGCAAGAATTTCTCCAAGTCATCGTAATGGAAGGATTCAACAATCCTTTAGTAGATGGTATGAGTCATTGTATGTTCCATGGGAACTTCAAAACTCAGAGGTAAGCAGTGGCTTCAAAGAAAGGAAACCACGACCCATAGGATTGAGTTATGATCCATAGGAAGAGTCGTGGCACCTGGCAGTAAGTAATTTTCTTGCATTTTAATTAGGGAAATTTCGTAGTTCCTAAGCTCCTAAGCCCTAAACTACGTTGTTTTAAGTCCAGTTAGGAGGGTTTAATCTATTCTAACCTATTCCCTCCCCATGCGCACAAGACTAGAGGATTTCTAAGGAAGATCAAGCCTAGAACTCTTTAATTTCTTCTCCAATTCGTTTGGGATATCAAGGAAGTGTGTAAAATCAGATTACCCAGGTATGTAGGGTTGTGAATGAGAGTTCCTCCTTACTCTCATACCCCAATTTCCCTCTATGTTATGATTCAAGTATTAGAGTCAATTAAGATCTTATGGGACTATTCCTAATTCTATGAAATTCCCTATGCTTTATCTATGGGTGAATTCCCTTTATATTTTAAATCATGTTTTTAGATCTGCTGGTAGATTTTATGCCTATTTTTATAATCAATTCATGGTTTCGAATTTTAATCAATTTATGCCCAATTATGCAAGTTTCATGAAAAGTCAAGTTTATAATTCTATTAAGATTTTGATCTTCCAAAGCCCAAAATTATGATTTATGATTTATAATATGATTTCCTTCAAGCACATCATGAATTTATGAATTTCATGTATAGCGATTTTTTCTCAAACATGTATGTCCTTCATGATTTATGAGTTTATGATTTGGCCGACTCACGGGACCAAATTAATGGTTAATAATGTATTTTAAGTATGATCATGTACGTTATGATTTACCTAGCCATGGATTTCATGTTTGATTTCATGATAAATATATGAGCTTCATGTGCATGTTTTTGGGAGCAGTATGTAGCACCGGTAGGCCCGGCGTTCAGGTAAATTCCATGGTCTCAGATCTACGTGCCACNTATATTCATGGACTCCTTTGTGATATCACATCATGCATGTCCCTTGCTTGGAAAGCCTTGGATGGCTCTGCCTACTTGAGCAAAATAGTTCGGGCATCATGTAAGCTCTATCATAATGGTATCTGTTAAGACGAGTTCTCCCATTGTTCCCATGATTTATGTATTGTCCTTTAATGATACTTTGGCTCAAGATATGTTTTTACAAGGTTTCTCGTATGATTATGCTTATGACTACATTATGAGTAGTTTAAAAATCTTGAACCTCACATTTATGTTATGGCTATCATTGCATATTTCTTACTGTCCTACTCCTATGAACTCTTATGCATTTTTTATTCCATTTTATATGTGGTACACTCCAACTACTGACTGCATACTCTATGTTGTATTGTTTAATGATATAGGCTCGGACCTTCAGGGTCAGTCTCTCCATTAGCCGGTCATCAAAGTTCAATTTAGCCATCTGTTGGTGAGTCCTCATCCTTCGAGGACCTTCAGTTAGTTGTATTGTTTCTATTTACAGTTTCAGACTATTAGTGAGCTAGTTGGGGTTCTTGTCCTATCAGCTCGTTAGTATGTAGAGGCTTTTCAGATATAGTGTTGTATTCAGTTCGAATTCAGTGTTATGTATTCCGTTGTTCATATGTTTTTAAATAGCCAGACCTCCGTTATTTCAGATGTTAGTTTTCCGCATTATTATGTTGAGCTTTAGTTGTCATGTTCATGTCATGTTCATGTCATGGTTCAACATGGAGCCATTTATGGTTCTAGGTTCCGCATCTAGATCTGGGCCTATGTTCGGTTCGTGACAGTTCTCAAGATTAGACCAAGAAAAATGCATCACTGGAACTCTCTCATTCTCTTTACCTTCTTGCATGACCGATGTTTTCCATATCTAACCTTCGAAAGGTTCTCTCTATTTCAAGATCAAGAGAAGCCAAAGGTGGTTCCTGACTTCTCGTGCTTGTCATACACTAAGGTAAACAACCCTGTGAACTTCAACAAAAACAAGAAACAAATGTAAAATATAAACTAGCAAAACAAAATTCTAACGTACAAAAGATTAAATAATATTCTATTCCCCGTCAACGATGCTAAAAACTTAATGCCGCCCAAGCACATGCAAGCGCACGTGGTCATCATGTAATATAGGATTTGAAGTCTAGATATCGTACACAAGGGACTTTTTAATTTAATCGTTATAAGATTGTCACTTTAATTTCACTAATCTACAAAACTGTAAAAATGAAGATTGGTTTAGAAAATTAAACTACCAAAACTTTAAATATAAAATTAACTAAAATAATTGCAAACTTGATTGTATTTCGATGATGGTGAAATACTAGGGAAATGGAAGTTGGTTGGTTTCAAGTTGAGTTTTTAAGACGTAATTAAACCAACATGATTCTTCCTACAGTTGTTAGTTGCAAGTTACTATCCCATTTCTTGCGACTATCCCTAGCATCCAAGAACTATTTCATGAACCCTAACGCCTATATCCTTATGGTCACAGGAGAAGAACGAAACGACGGTTATGCCTACTTGTATTTCAACTAAACGGAATTTGAAGGGTATATCTCTATCCTATACAACAACTTCTATCCTATCACTAATGGGTTCAAGGGTCTTTGAATTCCCGTTTTTCTAACGCTTTCGATTCTCTTTTCCAAGTTCAATCGAAATCCAACAGATTACTTACAAGGTTATCAATCTTACAAATAATAAATTAACATAAATAAATATGAGCAACCATAATTGAAGAATAAAAATCAAATTTCATTAGTCTTCCAAACAATCAACTATTCACCATGGCCACAACCCTAGAATATAAGTTTAGCCACTTATAGACAAGCATAAAAATAAATATTTAGTCATCATCATATGAAGATACGAAGTAAAGAAGAGAAAACCTAGTTGTAGGACTATGTCTTCCTTCCAAACAGCATACAAGATTTCATAAACAAACTACAGAATGTAAAAATGATTAAATACTGCTCCAAGATGTCAAAAGTTGCTTCAAACGACCTAAGGCCTCTATTTATAGATGAGCCATCAAATGACGCTTCTGCCCTTCAAAACTTGGCTTTAAAATCAGCATTTTCTGCTCCAGAATGACCCTGGCATGCTGTCCCATGTATCTCACCAAAAACTTAGTTAAATTTTCAATAATTTCAACCCAGGACAAGGCTTGGCGTGCCTCTCTCTATCTCTCCAAGGTGTTTGTCAAATTTATGTAAGTCTGGACACCTCTGGGGTGGGGCATCACTCATCTCGCCAAGTTTGTGAAATGCAATTCTCTAAAGTTTAAGGAGCGCTAGCCATAGCCACAACCAAAAGTTTTTGTTCTTTTAAGATTGGGACTTAGTGCGAGGCACCAACCATAGCACCACCTAGCACTAGAACCTTCAGCTCCTCAAATCTTCATTTCTTGCATCATTTTAAGCCCATTTTTCTTAGTTTCCTGCTCGAATCATTTCAAATCATTTGTTAGAGTATAAAACACATACATATATAAATTTAAGAATAAATTAAGGACTGCAAACACAAAACATGATCAAATATGGGTAAAAACATGGCAACTGGCATAAAAATAAGCCCAACATCAAGTCACATCCTCAAATAATAAACAAAATAAGAGTATTACACACATACAAAATGAGGTTGAGAACAAAGGAGAAAAAATATATAGAAGCTTGGTATTTACTAATAATGGAGTTTCAACAAGAACAATTGCTTTACCTTAGAGAAACGATGTGTGAGAAGTAATGAAATGAGGGGAATAGGAATGGGGGATTAATAGGAGAAGAAGAGCGGAGATGAGTGGTAGGTGAGGAGGTGGGTTAATGGTGGGAATATGGGAAGGTGGTTTATTGCGAATTTAAAAACTGTAGTGGGAGAGATGAAAAGTGGAGAGAACGGTTTTTTGGGTAGTTGGTAAGATTTGACTGGGTTTTTAAATCCATGGATTGGGTTAGTCAATGGATTGGTCAATATTTCAAATGAATTGCGTACCTCTACCTGCACCTCACCAGCGGTCACTAGTGAGTACCGGTGTTTCACCTCTTTAACATAGGTGACCATCACACTCTTTAGTTTACTCTCTATATGCCGCGGTTCACTGGTGATTCATGGATTGGCACCTGCATTTCCCCAGTCTGGTCACCAATTATGGTTCAACTCCTCAGTGTACTAGTTTGAACCGGCATTGCATCCGACGGTTCATGGATTGTCACCGGCGTTCCACTGGTAAATCACTAGTTTTCGCTCTTCTTCTCCATCTTTCTTCCCTTAGCTCATGTTGGAGCGGCACCGCGTGCACGTGGACCGGCGGTTCGCCGGTCAAGTGCAGTGCCTGCCTTGTTATTTCATCTTCTTTGTTGCACATCCAGTCATTCCTACAACACAAAAACAACAAAAACATCAAAATATCCAAAGTAAAAACGCTTGGGATGCCTCCCAAGAAGTGTCTTATTTAATGTGGTGGATATATGGATACCTTCTTAATCTTTAACAATCGAGGGCCATCCTCCAATTCAATCTCATCATCAAATGGTTCATTATGCTCAATTTCACCATCAAGCACTGCTATGATGTTACATTAATCCGGTGGCTTGGTAGGCTGGCACACTTTGAAGGTAACCTCGTCACCACCTAGTTGGAACTTAAGCTCCCCAATATCCAAAACAATAAAAGCTCTTCTTGTTTTTACTAGTGGGTGCCCTAAGATTATTGGCACCTCGATGTCCATCTCATATTCCAGCACAACAAATCAGTGGGGATTATGTATTTGTCCACCCTCACAAGGACATCAATTAACACTCCACCAGGTTGTTTAATCGACCTATACGCCATCAAAAATCTTATATATGTAGGTATGGGATTCCCCAACCCTAGTTTATTTAAAATCACTAGAGGCATTAATTCAATATAAGCATCAATGTCGCAAAGGGCTTTCTTGAACATGCTCAAACCAATTGCGCAAGGAATAGTAAATGCCCAGGATCTTCACTTTTTGGAGTAAGGTTGCTGGACATCACAACACTACAATGATGGGTCACCTCTTCGGTGCACGTATCCACCACCTTATTTTTCTTCAAAAGTTCCTTCATAAACTTCGTATAAAATGGCATTTGAAGCAAGGCATCCACAAGCGGTATATTGATGGATAATTTGTTGAACATTTCTATAAACTTGCGAAATTGATTATCCTCCTTTTTCTTGGTCAGCTACTATGGTTATGGTGGCAGAACTCTTACTACTTGATCTTTTTCATTGGGGGCATTCGTTCCCTCATTCACATTCACATCACTCGAGGGAGTTAAACTTCTATCTCAGCCTTCCCTTCTTCATCATCACAAACACTTGGTATTTTTGGAACCTCATCCAACTCATCATTATCATTTACCCTTGGGGCAACAACATATTTAGCTTCACGCCCACATCATTTCTCTCCCCATCCTTGATTATTGTGGTTTCTCCAACCTTTATCCTCATCCTTTGGGTGACAAGGGCCTTGATTGGCACCTTGATACCTAGGANCCCCCACTTGGCCCTCCATGTATTGACACTCCTCATAATATCTCAGTGGTGAAGTGTCATCATCAAATTGAGTATGGCTTTTAGGCAACCACAACATTCACACTCTTTACACCAGCTCTTATCATATGTTTCGTCATCAACTCTAGTTGGGTCATAATCTTAGCACGAGTTTCATCTCTAGCCTCATCTCTTTTCCTCATCACCGCATTCACAAGGTTGGGGGCAACACCTATAGAAGTTACCTTTTCTTCTATAGTATCCCATGCTCGATTGGTCTTAGTAATTCTATCAAGAAGTGCTTTGGCCACTCCATAGGGCTGATCCATGATGGATCCCCCTGCCAAATTATTTTTCACAGACTTGTTGATAGAATCAAATGAACGATAGAAGCTCTGAAGTAGAACCCCATCAGGCAACCCATAGTTTGGGCAAATGGCAACCTTCTTCTTTAACCTCAACCATGCTTCATGGAGTTGTTCCCCCACAATTTTTCAGAAATTGGTAATATCATCCCTCAGTTGTATCATCCTTGATGGAGAGAAGAACCTTTCCAGAAATGCTTCTGTAAGCTCATTCAAGGAGATAATGGACCCGAGAGGCAACTCCTCCAACCAAACAGTGGCTTCCCTTGTTAGTTAAAATGGGAAGAGCCTCAATTTGATCGACTCTTGGCTTATATTTGTGATGTTGAGTTGTTGGCAAATGTCAAGGAAGTTCCGGAGATGCCTATTTGAATATGCACTAGGCATTTTTCCAAAGAGCCCCTTCATTTGAAGTAAGTGCAACATTGTACTCATCACATGAAAATTTGCATTCCCTACCATAGGTGGTAGGTGAATGGCACCCGCTACATTGGGCATCATGGGATCATCATCCTTGTGATCCATATGCCTGTCCATTGAACCTTCTCCTTCTTGTGAGTGTTGGCTCATATCAAGATCAACCTAGATGTCACTAACCACAAGAGTAAATTCAAACCAACCAAGATGTGAAATCAATTCAAAATAACATACAACTAAAGGCTATCAAACTATATTCCCCAGCAACGACGCCATTTTTAATAACATCCAAATTCACTCCTCAATATGATTGAAGCTTAATGTTTGAATTCTTGTGATTAGCTGAGTTAAGAGTCTGCTGAATATGTCTTGAATTAAGCATGTGCCATGAGTGTAAGGTTTTTGAGTATTCTGTGCTATTGTGGATTGTCTAAAACTTGCCTGGTGTGTTTATAAAACGAAATGAAGGATGTGAAT
>JACEIK010006728.1:45880-56823 GCA_018107945.1 Datura stramonium | reverse complement strand
CCCCCCCCTTCCTACTTCCCAAGGGGGAGATTGATTTCGGTATAGATTTTATTACCAACACGCAGCCTATATCTATCCCGCCCTACAGAATGGCTCCAGCCAAGCTAAAAGAGTTGAAAGAACAATTGAAGGACCTGTTAGATAAGGGCTTTATTAGGTCAAGTAAGTCCCCATGGGGTGCACCAGTCCTATTCGTCCGGAAGAAGGATGGTTCTCTTTAGATGTGCATTAATTATAGACAGTTGAATAAGGTCACCGTTAAGAACATATATCCTTTACCTAGGATCGATGATTTGTTTGACCACCTTCAGGGTGCCAAGTGATTCTCAAAGATTGATCTCAGATCCGAGTATCACCAGCTTGGGGTTCGGGAGAGTGACATTCTGAAAAATGCTTTCAAGACTCGGTATGGTCACTACGAATTTTTTATTATGTCTTTTGGATTAACCAATGCCCCTGCAGCTTTTATAGATCTAATGAAGAGGGTGTTCAAGGCGTATCTAGACATGTTCGTGTTTGTGTTTATCGACGATAAATTATGATAAATCACCTATGACCAAGTATGGGGTTTTACCCAATTGCATAATTCTACAATTTCTATACATGGGTATGATTAGATTACATTTATATTGATGAGTTGTGAAGCTTGGGCATATTTTAAATTTTTTTCAATAAAAATTATGTTTTCTAAGGTATAATATTGAATGCCCATTGGTGATAAATTCATAAAAGAAGAGAATGATGGTGAATGTATGACGATGATGAGATTTGGTGATGAAAAGCACATTATTAAAGCTACCCATGATTATAATGTTGTTTTTAAAATGAATTGTGTATATCCGAGTATGATAAATCTTTTGGGAAAGGCCACATGTTGATTTAAAATGATGATTTTTCCCGAAATAAGCTTACTACATTGTTCGGAGCGAAATCTCCCAAATTTCCTAATTTTTAGCTTGTGGTATGTTGAGTTAAATCTTCCTACATATAGCTTACCGCATGATTTGGAGTAGATGCTCCTACTTATACTTGAGCTTTTGGTATGTTTAAAGATAAAGCTTCTCATATGCATAAATTCATAATTGAGATGTATGTCAATATTGAGCTTTGTCGAAAGACAATGTTAAGCTTCATTCTTACATGATGTCGAGTCTATGCATGATTTCATTAATGAGCTTTGTCAATCGATAATGTTGAGCTTCGTTTCTTATGATGTTGAGTTGTGAATGATTTCATGTTGAGCTTTATCAATAGACGATGTTGAACTTCATTATATACGATGTATAGCATTGCATGTTCTTGGGAGAAGAGTCTAGCACCGAGCGGGTTAAGGGTCGATCACCCTATGCCCCAGAACTACGTTCCAACGTAGGTTGATACTATTATATTATTAGGACCTCCCTTGTGAGCTATCCCTGGCCCGATTGGCCCTTCAGCTTGATATCGATATCATGGTAGTGTCCTTAGCTCTGGCAAGGTTTTGGACGGCTCTGCCCACTTGAGTGTGACATTCGGGACCACATAATCTCTATCGTGGTATGTCGGTTAAGTGACGAGTCTCCCACTGTCTATATCATTCAGATTTGCATATTCATTACTCATGATGATTACTTTACGCATGCATGTTCTAAAACCAAGGTTTGACTTATTTTTCAACTTTTCAGTATAAATGTTATGTTCCAGCTTCGAGTCATTCGAGTCAGTCATGATGTTATAAAGCTATGCATGGTCATGTTATGATAAAATTGCGATTTAAGAATAAATGCATATAAACCATCTACTTGTGCTTGAAAGCTTATGATATGTTATGAAATATTTTTAAATGATTTACTTTACTTAAGTGATTTTACATACCTTGCATACTCGGTACATTCCACGTACTGACCGCATACTTTCTATGTTGTATCATTTCATTATATAGGACCCTGCTCGCAGCTTCAGCCCCGTTCTTAGACAGCTTTCTGGAGTTAGTATCTTCTCGGATTGGTGAGTCGTCATCCTTCGAGGACTAGACTATCATTTCCTTTATGTATTTCTAGTTTCAGTATTGTTGAGTTAGTTGGGGTCTTGTCCCATCAACTCATCCAGATTTGAGTCTTTTAGACTTATGTATGTGCAACTTCGGATGTTATTCTTATGTGATGTTGACTTAGACTTCCGCTGAGATTATATTCATGTTTTATTCAGCTTAATAAGTGAATTAGTTTTATGCTTATACCATGGGTTGACTTGGGGTCTCTCAGGGTCCCTTGTCTAGCGTCTATGATTCGGGCCTCCGTTCGGATCGTGACAATCCTTAACCCAAACTAGGTGTTAAATACAACCCTTAGATATCATTTTTCTTATCTTAAGATAAGAGAAAAACTGACCTATAGGTGCTGAGGTACTACCCTTCTATTCTTAGACTGATTCATGAGGAAATCGGAACCTAACGACTCTAGTCCTGTAATTGACTGAGGCATAACAGGAGTGCAGCTAGTCATGCCAAGAATGATATCAAAATCGAGCATATCTAACTCTAATAGATCAATTGTAGTGATTTTTTTTAAAAATGTGACTAGGTAATTTTTGTATAACTGCCTAGCTATGACCGACTCACCAATAGAAGTAGAGAATGGGAAGGGTTCTAAAAGAATTTTAGGACTAACATCAAAATTTACTACAATATAAGGAGTCATGAAAGAAATTGTGGCCCCTGGATCTAACAATGCATATATATCTAACTGAAAGACTTTCAACATACCAATGGAAACATCTGGGGAGTTCTCCTTCTCCTAGCGAGATGGTAAGGCATAAAAGCAGTTCTGCCGCAGACCACCGCCT
Organism: Datura stramonium; assembly: GCA_018107945.1. Classification (NCBI taxonomy): domain Eukaryota; kingdom Viridiplantae; phylum Streptophyta; class Magnoliopsida; order Solanales; family Solanaceae; genus Datura; species Datura stramonium. The sequence continues at coordinate 54,000 of JACEIK010006728.1, read as the reverse complement.
CTACCAAAAGAAGTACCCTGCTGAGCTAGCGACTGCTGAAGTAGTGGACTATGCCTTTCCACATCCGGCTAAAGGGTAGTCTCTCAACCTATAGCCCAATTTACCACATCCAAAACAACCATCCTTGCTGAAGCGAAACTCACTGGGATGGTTCTTACCACACTTAAGACATACTGGAAAGATGCACCTGCTGGAAATATTACCCTGGGACTTAGAGACAGATGCTCTATTTTTCTGATCACCGCGGGGTCGGGGAGAAGGAGCAATAGCTAAAGAAGATGCAAGAGCTGAAGATTTCTACTGATGCTTTGAGTGAATCCCACCACCTAATCTCTGTTGGGAATAATCAAAATTTTCTGTTCGGCCCTCTCATTCTCCCTTTCCTTCTCCTTTTCCATCAAATTATCTTCCTCAATCTACTAAGCATGGGGTCATTATTTGGGAGATATCTATATCCCCGATAAGCGTAACGGTCCTGTACTTCTTGACCACCAAGTCTGAGACACCTAAAATAAACTTGCTCATTTGGGCCCTTGGATCAGCAATCGTTTCTGGAGCATACCTGGATAGATGAGTGAACTTTAAGGCAAGCTCCTGAACTAACATGGAGTTCTGCTTCAGGTTAATGAACTCCTCTACCTTTGCTTCCTTAACTCACAGGGGAATAACCTATCCAAAAATACTATCACAAACTTTTCCCATCAATTGAGCCTACACCAGTACGTCTATGCTCCTTCCACTATTTGTACTAAGTCTGGTCCACTCCCTTCAACTGATATGCAGCCAATTCTACACTCTTAACTAAGGTAATGCTTATGATTCAGGTGGTCTTTTGAACTTCATTGATGATGTCTTGTGGATCCTCACCCACTTTTGAACCATAGAACTCTAGAGGATTCATCAGAGTGAAGTCCCAGACTTTAGCTGCACCTGCATTCCCATTTGGGTTGGTAGGTGCAACAGCTTGCTAGTTGACCTGGTTGGGCATGGCCTAAGAAGCATTTGAAACAAAGCCTTGAAATCAGCATGCGTAACCTGTTCATTCAGAGGGTTTGTTGGATATGGTGGGGTTTCCTGGTTTTTGTTTTCATTTTTTATTCTAGGAGGCATTATTTGTAAATACATAGAGCATGAGTTAGAAGGATAGTTAAAGTTTACAGTCTATCACATGATAGGAATCATGAAAGAAGGAAAATTTCCTAAAGATCAATTCATAGTCTCTCAAGTTTGGTACGCTTCACGCCCATGAAAAAGACTCTACTCAACGCGGCTTTCAGACACCCTAGGACACTCTTAAACCTAATTCTCTGATACCAAGTTTGTCATGATCTAAGTCTGCACCCTGGAAATGACGTGGTGCTTGGAGCCACAAGTGACCCGAGCTAACCCATGGCATGGCATAATACTATTAAGATATGATTTTATAGGAAAACTGAGCAGAAGCAATTTAACTTTTTAAAATATGATTTTCTTTTTTTATGGAATACTGCAATAACCTGAAATTATAAGGAAAACAACTTTTCTATTTAAAGTAATAGAATAGTCTGACATCGAACACAAAGCTTAAATATTATTGTATGTCTTAAAAGCCTCGAGTGCTGATGAGTTGTTAGGAAAAGTCCTCAACTAAATCTAAATGTCTGAAACTAAAAATAACAATAAATACATCAAAATAAATGTACCTTCAGCCCTCGAATAATGAGGACTCACCGCTGATGACTGAGCAAGTATTGGAAATGTCTAAACGCAAGGCTGAGTCTGAGTACCTGAACCTATATTATAAAATAATATAGCACAAAAATTATGCAGTCAATACTGAGCATGCGAGATATGCAGTGATTAAATTAAACATGCTGATAATTTGAAAAGTTGTACTAAATGTATAAATTGAATTGAAATACAATGACCCTATCTAAGATGCATAATTCTCAATATGGAATAATAGTCTTGAAATGCATAGTAAAAGCACAAGTAAAACTATTTTGAGGGTCATATATATGCACTACATATTGATGTTGTAACTGGGAGTGAAAACTGTAATTATACAACATTATAAGAGAGTTTGTAAATCAACATATAACCACGTCAGCTAAACATGGAGTTCAATATATACGCCCCATTGATATGACCCAATATACCTTGACAAGGTATAAAGTCGTGACCCTGTGATTATTAAAGTGGATGCCCATTCGGGTTTAAACCTATGGTGGCACGCAGCTCTAGGACCTGGGTACGCTGAACCTTTTCTCATTCGATGCTAAGTACTACTCCCAAATGGTAAATACTTATAGTTTGAAAACTGGTGTTCTAGTACTAAGTCAGAACTACTTTACCTGAAAGTGTACTGAGAGTCTAAAGAACCTAAAAATATTGATTTTACTATCAAACTATGCATAATAAAATCATAAGAGATCATATGTCCTTAAAAGACCAAGTTATTCTCAAATAATGCTAAATCATGGAGGCTGAACCTTTCAAATCATGCTAATATCAAGGACATGAAAATACATTATGAAATTGAAATTAAAATCATGAACGTTAGACAATAATCATCATCGGAGACTTGAAGCCTTGAGATAGTAAGGAAAAATCATACACTAAATGAAACCCCTAAGACATGATTTTTAAGAACTAAGTTTGCTAGGTTTTCTAAAAGCAGTAGGGACACAAGGGTGAAAGACTGACCCTTGTTGAATTCTTACATACCTCAAGTTGGAGAATCACTTGCTAGAATCTTGAACTTGAAGCTTTTGGGGAAGAACCCAAATTCTTGCCTTAAGAGAATTGGATGCTTTTGAGGTTTGTTCTATGTGTTTTTGAGAGAATGAGGTCAAGGGTAAACCAACTCCCCTAAGCCCCCCTCTAAATGGTCCCAATACAATGTAGTTTGGGAGTTAAAAGAGTGGAAAAGGACTAAAACACCCTTAGAAAACAGGCTGCAATCTGTCGCCCAGTGACGATGAGTCGTCACCACGAGTCGTTAGGTCAAACCATGACTTGTGGTGACCTTTCGTGGGAACTGAAGCCTTCTATTCAATCTCTGATTCCTTCACAACGAACAGACAAGATGATCTATCGTCATACACCACAGGTCGTCCTATGACTCATGGTCACTGAGACCAATCTAGAAATTCTCTGATCCTCACACCATGACTAGAAAGTAGGACTCGTTACTTGGAGTGAAGAGTCATTACTTGGCTCGTGGTTTCACGTAATAAAATTTCAAGTTTAAGGACTTCGACTAGGTCGCCCAGAATGTGGCACTTAATGAGTCTTTAAGTATACTAATGATTCGTTTTTTGAGTCGTGGGGATTGAGATTTTGAAGGCTTCTAATTGATCACCACAAGTCAATCCAGGACATGTGGTCCCACATGAAGAGTCTTTATATGAATCTTTCTATGAGAAACTCTTCAGTTTCCTGCTAGTTTCTATTTTAAATCTGAGTCTGATCTTAGGAACTTTGAGGTGTTACATGAAATTTTTGTTGTGTATTTTCGCTTGAGCAATATGATGAGTTAAAGTGAGTTGGAATGGCGTTGATCTTAGTTGCGTGCTAGATTGAAATCAAGTTGCCTAATCATTACTGTTTACCTATTATTATTACTATTGTTTTATTTTTTTATGACAACTATTACCCCAAGACACTCACTGAGCATCAAGTACTCAAGCATAGTATTACTATTTTTTATGTGTTAGGAATAGGAGAAGAGCAGTTCTAGGGGATCACATAGCTTAGGAGGGACTTCCTATTCATACAAACTATTGTGATCCCACATTCTTGCTTATGGGACTCTATACATATTTTATTGCTTTATTAGATTTTTGAGTTGTGTCTCAAGTTAGTCATTCTTTTCATAGAGGCTCCACAAACAGATATTACATTATGTGAATTCTTGAGTCATTATTTGGCTTATTGGGTCATGCTGCTATGTTTAGCCACTAGACAAATATCTACTTAATTTATATTATTTTTAATTTAATTTAATTAATTATCTTAATATNAAGTAATAAAGATGGGGAAACTATATGAACTACCATATCCAAAAGGTGCTTTTGATGTAGTTCCGTAACATAAGATGCTTATTGCATCAGGATCGGGTTTGGGGCGTGACAAGAATGTAACTCTAAGATCAAATAAAACTGTATCTGAAAGATGGCATACTATGATAATACTTGTAATAACTACATAAGAGGACTTTTCCTCGGGTCTACCTAGAAAATCATAGCAGTGAGCACGACAACTTCACCCTTAGCACTTCCACGGCCACTACCTCGGCCTGAGTGAGAAATACCTTAGCCTCTATCTTATTGTGCCACTTCTTTAGAAGAACAATCCTGATAACCTTGGTACTGACTTTCTTCCTAATATGGGCACAATTCTTCTTGAGATTCTCTGGATCACCATACTAAAAACATGACCTGGTTACCATCATTTGTTAACTAGAACGAGGGTGGTCTAAGTATCCTCCACCACTACTTGGCTGCAAAATCATCTAAAATATAGTATAATAAACTCTATGGGACTCCACCAATCTAAAATTAGGCAACCTCTTATGACAGGTGATGAAAAACACATATGCATCCTCTCCCTGACCACCTTTAAATTGGCGAGGGTCCAACTTCCGGAATTAATCAAACATCTTCTGCTACTCAATAATTATATTAGTCCTCGCAATTAGGGGTGGTACAACCGCTTGGCAAAGTCATACCCTCAAGCCTAGGAGCTACTACCATAGCAGGCTAACCCATTGGAAATTGAAGACATAGAGTTGTATGATGATCGAGAGTCTGACCCCCCCCCCCACTTTGGTCTGAGAACCATCTTATGTGCTAAGTATAATACTAGCCTATGTCATCCCCTTGAGAAAACTGAGCATATGATAAAGAGTATCCTAGAGTACTGAAATAACAACAAATCTAGGTGGTATTTGATATGGGACCACTCTCTTCAACATAAATCTAGTCATCCTCCGAAATATAACAAATATTAGGAGACTCTACTCTAACATGAGCACGAGCAGTTCCTTATACTCTAGCGCTAGCCAGTGTCGCAACTCGTGGTCTGTCTCTACCTCAACCTTTGCTTATACCGCGTGCTATGTCCCTGAGAGCAGGTACAGGGTAGGCTCCTAGTCTCTAGCCATTATAGAACGAGTCCTCACCGTTTGTGAAGAACAAAATGAAGAGAATTAATATCCAATAAGATCAAATTAACACGAAAAGGAATGAAAGAAAAGAAGTTTAATAATATTCTATAGCCTCTTAAAGATATGTAATTGACATCAACACATTGATCTACAAGACTCTATGAGACATTGATCTTGTACTTGTGGGATCTATAAATCATGCCCTGGTATCAAATTTCTATATTCCAAATTCCTATTAATTTGTTAGGAAACCTACTCTTCCCTGTAGGAAAACCACATTCATTATTAAACTATTTAAGATGAATAAGAAAAGGAAATATACATAATAAAGTAAAACAATAGTTAGTATGAAATATAAATTGTATACCCAAAAAAAAGAGGAAATGAAAATAACCTCAATACTGGTGACACAACTATAAGAGCATCTAAGGTTTGAAATATAAGTCTAGTGCTAATACATAACTGTCTAAAATGAAGAAGACGGTAAATAAAAGATAGATCCAAAATCTAGTGCTGCAAAATATTCAAGCAGACCACCCTAGACTCTGGCAAGTCACCTCAAAACACAGCACCAACTCAAATTCCATTCGAACTAGATACTAAACCTGCACATAAAAGGTGCAGTAAAGATAATATGACTATAAAAAATATGTATACTCAGCAGAATTGTTGAACGTCCCTTTTTTAGAAGTGATTGGTGAGGGTTGGTCCTACCACTAATTTCTTCAACACTCAAGAGAAATATTAGAATACAAACTCAAATAAGACAGTTCAACGGTCAATGAAAAATATAATCTAAGCAAGTGAAATGTTTGAGTTCATTCAGTCAAAGAATCATTCACAGATTGTCTTAAGAATTACATAATATCTCTTTCAATCATTTTAACCAAGTAGGGATAAAAATTATCCACTTTCAAGCTCCATATACATTGGAGAATAACATGAATACACCTGCCTTTTTAGTCGAATAATCGAGATCCAAGGGGACTTTCTAGGTCCATATACACACCCTATATCAAACAACACTATAATGAAATTTCTTGGATGCGACACTCAATACTAGACAACCCTACACCAAGAATACCCTGGGTAACCCGTCTATCATATTTTTCCTTTCATTCCACAATGTCGATATGCATGAGCATAATATTAAACATCCAGTACAAATATTCATAATCCACTCTAAATAAATAATTGAGAGTAAGAAAGTAAAAGATCAATCAAGTGAGCAATATAAGTCACAACTCAAATAGTACACAAAGATCATGCTCACATAATCACAAAATCATCAATCAAGTAGATAATTATTAATTTATTCATAACATGGAATAAGAACTCGCATCAATGCTCATCATCTCATTTATATCGGGATTTCATTACTAATTACCCCTTGATTCAACAGATAAATACTCTAACACAGTCTCAACTTGAGTTAATTAGAGCTCAAGTAGTCAAATTATAGAATTTCCCTTACACAACAACTCTGAACAATCCCAATCTGATCATATACGTAATTTACATAAGCATACAAATTTATAGATACCTATATTGTTATACTTCTATCTCGGGCTCAAAAGGTCAATTCTATCCCCCAAGGTTAAAATAGTAATTGACAATAACTTAGTTTATCAATAAGGTAAGGGGCTTATGTGCCAAAAGTCATCAAAATCTTATCACTAATCGACCCTCAAATCGAAGAATTATGATTATTAAAATCTAGTTATTAACACCCCCAATTTCTAATTAATTTTAGGAATTAAATCATGAAATAAAGAGTAATTAGTGGGAAAATGCCCAATACATGTTAGAATCTTACCCAAAGATCAAATCGAGCAAAACCCCTTGAAATCACCTAAAATCGAGGTCCCAATCTCTCAAAATTGATTCTAAAACATGAACTCGCAAATAGGTAGCCATCACTATTTCATTATAGTGAGTACCATAGAATCGAAGAATTTCACACATCTACGGGCTCAAAAGAGTGAATAAAAGCGCATAGAAGCAGTCATTACTTAGCACTGTTAACTCTGTAAGAATGGCACTCCTTACGCTAGAAAGGACGGGGGGGTGCAGACGAGACCTCCGCAAAAGCGATCTCCCCTATCCCTGACCCTTCCGCTGAAACGAAAAAAGAGTTGTTGAAGTGCCTTCGTAGGTGCGATGTAAAGGTTGCATGTGCGATTGAGGTAAGCTTGAAGCACTATCCAAACTCAAAAATAGTCTAACTCATGCAATAGACCCTCGAAACTCAAAAAACACTCGAACACAAACCAACAATGCATATCGATCATAAAATGCATTTAAGATCAGTTGAAATTATAAAATCACCAATGCAAGATTTTTTTTGATCAATTCTTGGTTGTCATTAACTCCAATCTTTTCAAAATACTCAAAATCCAATAATAGTTCCAAACACTCCCGAATTCCTCGGAAATTCGTGCAAATCATCTTACTACGTCATAAATCATCCTCTAGACCTAAATAAACAATCAAAACTCAAATCCGACCTTGTTAACTCAAATGATATAATAAAACTACAAAAAGATTCAAAATAGAGAAAACAAGATGAAGACACAAAACGATCATGAGGTCATTACAGATTAGAACCATCTAGGCTACAGATTTATGTTATTTTTATTACAATTTGAAAGAATTAACTTGAAAAAGGGGAGTTGTCCAAGAGTTTTGAAAATTAAAATAAAAAAATAGGAAATGTTTTTGAATTTTTCTAATAAAAAGATAAGTCAACAAACTTATTTGAGTCAATCCCTTCATGAGAACTAAAACGGTAAAAAAAATAAGATAAAGACCCCCCAAATTAATGAACTTATTTGAGTCCATCTCTCCCTGTAAATTAGGACTAAAAGAGATAAGATGAAAATCATTTTAATCAACAAACTTGCTTGAGTTAGTCCCTCCTTTGAGAATTAGGACTAAAAAACAAGATTAAGGATTTGAAAAATATATATAT
>JACEIK010006728.1:0-24037 GCA_018107945.1 Datura stramonium | reverse complement strand
GCTTTTCATCCTTTAAACAAGTGGGTATTTGACCCCACAACCTTCATTTATATATATATATGTATAAGTTCTTGTTTGTCGGATTACATGATTTACATGCTTAGTCACACTACGCATGTTTGCTTATTTGCGTGTCGTTCACACTTTTATGTGGTTTGAGCGGTTAAGTCTAGTGTGAGTGGATGTCAATGGTTACAGAGTCAAGGACTATGAATATGGCGTATGGATAAGGATTTGTTTTTCATGGGTCATTGTATAACCCGAGCACTTCAGCCAGTATGCACGCAAGATTTTGGCAACAAAAGTACTGGTGTTGAGGAAAGTTTGTCTTTATCATACATATTTGATTTTGACTCATGATTTATGCATTTCACATAAATATTATATCTGTAATATCCAATTATGTTATATTTGTGCATATATATCTATGTTGTATATATGCATATTTTATATGTTGTTTTCATCATTTACCGAGATTATATATTTATTACTTGGATTTTTTAAGTGAATATTGGCAGTTCGACACTTGCAACTATCTTATTGGGGGCAAATGATTATACTTACTGAGTATGTGTTGATGTACTCATACTAACACTTACCTTACTTTATGCAGATATCTGTGGAACCCAGGAGTGATGCTAGGAGTCACTTAGAGACTATCGTAATGAGCTGCATGGTCCATTTCGCAGCGCCTTGAAGTCCCTTTCCATTTCCCCTTTTTGTTGTTCTTTAATTCAGATAATATTTTCCTGCTTTTTGACTTATTCATGTCTTATGTCTATTACATGGAAATGCTCATCAACTCTCCCTCGACCCCAGTCCTATCAGTAGTAACTTAGGCGTAATTAGACCAGCCCTATTTCATTTGTGGTAGGATATCGCAATACCACTGTGCGCGGTTGATTCCCGACCGTGCCAAAAATGTATGTCTTCAGCTTTCCCTCTAAACTAAATGAGGAAACAAAATAAAGACCTTAGATTGCAGTTTCAATACATCTTTCTATTGGTTTCAACCGACATTGAGGAGTTAACTTCATAGAAGAGCTAGGTAATTAAGGGATCGTTCGGTTCATAGGATGAGGTGGAATATTTCATGATTAAATTTCTATTTTATATGATTGAAGAGAACACTAATCTCAAGATAAATTTATACCTCAAATTTAGTATTATTTTATCCCCACCTGGATTATAATCAAAAGACTATAATCCCGGTACAACTTTATCCTTATCCGCCAACCAAACAACCCCCAAGTTCAAAACCTATATACATAGACAGGGAATACCAAGGTCATATAAGGTTTTGTTCCTATTTATATCGATGCACAGCTTGTACAAGGAGAAACTTGTTTCCCCCTCAAGCACATGATTTCAACTAACAAAACTTTGTCAATTACGCCCTCAAGTTAAACATGTTTTCTGTATTAAAACTACCTACAAGGATATTAATAACGGGCCACTAAAAGACTTGAAACCTCAACTCTTATTACCATTATCATGTCCTGGGGCTAATTTCACAAGGCCATCTTCGGAGGTGCTATGCCTGCTTCCTCGTACATCCACAGTTCCAGGACTGGTTAGTGCAGGTCGCAAAATTTGATGCATTGGGTTGTTGCCCGCAGGCCCAAGGACATACTGTTGCTGCTGCTGCTGTTGCTGAAAGTGAAGCATTTGCTGCTGCTGCTCCTGGGATGGAAGAGCATTGAGCTGGAAAGGCAGTTTTTGACCAATAGGACCTTGTTGTTGCTGAAGCATTGCAGCCTGAGTTTGCTGCATCAGATTTCCTGGTTGAGTAATAGATGGAGCCATCTGCAGCTATTTACATCTTAGAGATATATGGTATATCCGCAACAAATCATTAATTAAGCAATAAACTGACATCTAACGAACCTGTGAAGTTGCTACTGACTGTGGTGGTTGGGCATCAGCTATAGCGGCTAAGTACATCAAATTCTTCTGAAGAAGGGCTTGATACATAGCACAGTACTACTTAGTGTTAAGAGTAAAAAAGAATTTCCTCTACATAAGTGTTTGGAACGCAATGCAAGAAAATGAGATCATTAAGACAAAAGCGACTACGTAATTATATTTCTCTTAGAGACCACACAATTTTCTCAACTTCAAGGTGACTACAGAATCGCAATCTTACTTTTTGTCTTGTGGAATCACAGCTTTCTAAAAAGAAGTCACTGACCTATCTGACTTTGAAAAGCCCGATACTAGAACCTAACTATCAGAATGCATTTTCGCAGATATAGAACAAACTGCAAGATATATATTATCTCACCAATTGAGATCAGACCTTAGTCCCTATGACATGTAAAACCCACTAAATTCCTTTTTCTTTTAAAAGAAAAATTAGTTCATGTGAAGCCATTTCGCAACCAGTTAGTGTCCTGCAACTGAAATACCTGGCAGGTAAACATAAAGAATCAAGAAGGCCACTGTATCATTCTCTGAATTTTTGTTTGTTTCTGAAAACAATCAACATTATGCATCTACATAGCATAGTTTTACCACTGCTAGGTAGTCCTGTAGCATGTCGTCTCGAGCTGTGGTGAGACTAGTGGATTGATATCATCAATCCAGACAGCCAAGAGCGGAAGAGGAATAAAAGCATGCAGAATAAAATAGTTGTCGACTATAATGAGTATTTCCCCTATGCTTTTGCTATAATATTTCACACAAATGCTGTAGTTTCTTTGATATTTAACTTCTATTCCATGTATTCATCCCTAATATATGCATTTGCACTCTCAGAGGGACTAACCTCACACAAAGTACTTTTTCTCAACCACATTGCTTAGACTTAGCATCCTCACAATTTTATCAGATGTCCCATACAATTCAGCAACTTTGAAACCTAATCAACTAATTTCAAGCTCTATTTGCTCACTTTCTAGTTTTGGACTACTTAAACCAGACTATTTGGGATGCCATACTCCACTCATTTCATAGTGCTCCTACCTAGCACAACATTCAGGTCTAACAATAATATGAAAAAAGATTTGGTATTTGATTAAAAATAAACTGCTGTGAGCTCCATATCAATTCTCTTCAATCACATGTCACTGCTACCAATGCCACATCGACTTTGGGGAATAGATATACTTTTGGAAAGAAGTACGGTGTGATGGAGCAACCTTGAAGATGCATATCCCAGTGGTTTGATTTGGTGAATTTACAGAGAATCGGAGAACAGCAGTAGTGTGTCATTAGGTGATTTTCTTTGCAAACAAGAATCTAGAACTAAGAACTAAATCAAGTAATCCCTACATACCTTCAATTTCAAGCTGCAAAAATACAAGAATGTTATATTCAAGAGTGAAAAATTTGACAAGAGCATATAAAAAGATATTTGATGGAACGAAAGGGTCAGCCTACAGGCTGTTTCTCTAAAGGAAATGAAAATTTTCAAATATGCAGCCACCAATTTTTCGAAAAAAGCACCTTATAATCTCTAGAGAAAATCAAGCATTAAAAGAGGAAAAGGAAACTCATCAAACGAAGGCCACCTCGAAATGCTAAATACACCACGTGCAATTGCTATTCTTTAATGCAAAAGAGCTGCAACTTTCAAGTAGGAGTGTAACTTACTGGGCACATTCAGCAAGTTTTCCAAGGTTTTGGTTTTCCAAGATGGCTAGAATCAAATTTTTGTTCACATCCAAAAACTATTTCAAGAAAAATTCAAATATATCAGAGTGAATATACTTCAATCAAAACACAATGCCTTTTAAAGCTACGATTGCTATCATGAAAAACCCCAACAGTAGCAGACGCTTAGACTATTCACCTGATCACAAAATAGTTTAAGTGCTCACTAGTCAATTGTTCCAACACAAGCAAAAGACTGATCGATTGTTAAACCATCATCAACCCTCTTCCTGTAATCGCATAAAAATAATAATGACATGATGCACTTTTTCTCCTTGGGTTATTTACAAATTCTTAGTCTTTATGATACCTAAGCACATGTAATCTTCAACTGATTGAAATGTGCACTTTGGGTCCCTCCAATAACAAATTCTACAAATTTAATGAATTAGTAACTGCTAAACCATGTGTTACAATAAGTGGAGTTCAATTTGGTACTTTTTACTCAATATAGTTATGGTGACATAGTTTTGGAATTCAAGATGGAATAACATCTTTTCCTTCACTTCAATATATCGAGTAAAAATTATCAAAATAAACTTCGACCTTACTGGTCATAGGCTAAAAGCTATTAGCAGTTTGTAAACTTTGCAGGAATCCATGACTGGATATTTGAAAGTTAAATGTGCTCGTCAAACATCACACTGACTAATATCAAAAGCTTTCAATAACAAGCGTCAAATTACCGTACCCCTCTCTATCCATTTCTCAAAGTGTCAAAAAGCCGTTTTCTCTGCCATCAGAATAACGAAAGAAAAAAACTTTCGCAGCAAACCAGTTTCATTTCATCAAGCGGATACAATGGGATCCAAAATCTTGTTTCAGATTCAAATTAAACGGCAAAAAAGAAAAAAGGAGATACTACCTTTTGAATCTGCTCGGTGGTGATGCCGTTCAGAGGCAATGGAGGAGCAGAGTTCAACACCGGGGCTTGTGGCTGCTGCTGCTGCATTCTTCACACTAGAAAAGCCCCAGGTTCGATTCAAATACACGTTCCTAAGAAAAACCCTAAACTACCTCAAACCTTGATTTTGATTCTGTTGAAGAAACAAAAAAAAAAGGCAAAAGGACGTCTTGAGTCTTTCCTTTTTTGGTCAAGAAAATATGTAAGTCAAAATAAAGAGGATCGGACTCTTTTTGGATATTGCAGAGAGAGTACAGAACATTTTTTATTTGTATCAGGGGATAAAATATAATAAATGGGATTTTTTTTTTTACTTATAAATAATTTTCTTCAAAAAATAAGATATACATTTATTATGATACAAATNATACAAATGGATTTATAATATTCTCCTTCAATGTTATTTTAATAGATTATGTGTCTCGTTAAAATCTTACTAAAAAAGCTAAGTGAGAAAAATTATATTGGAGCAAAAAGAATACAAATATCTAATATCTTACAATGAAAACCCAATGGACAAAACCTTGCAAGATGAAAAAAGTACAGCGCGTATTCAGTGGAGGGCGGAATAGTACTGCAGAGTGGGTCAGAATCTTCATTAATTGTTGAGGTTAAGTCAAAGCAGGATGAAGATCTCATACTGTTCAAGCTGAAAGAAGCAATGTTAAGAAAGGAGGTGGAGGCCTTATCCAAAAGGGGAGATGGTGTACTTTGCTACCAGGCAGACTATGTGTTCCGGACATAAACAACTTGAGGCAGCGAATACTGGCAGAAGCACAAAGCTCCAGATATTTTGTCCACCTAAGTGCCACTAAGATGTACCGTGACCTATGGAAAATCTACTGGTGGAACGGCATGAAGAGGGATATTGCAAAATTTGTGGCTAAGTGCCCGAATTGCCAGCAAGTTAAAGTTGAACATCAGAGATCTGGGGGTGTGACTCAGGATATTAGTATACCCACGTGGGAGTGGAAAGAAGCGAATATGGACTTCATTACAGGTTTACCTCTTACTCATTGGCAGCATGATCCAATTTGGGCGATAGTAGATCGGATGACCAAGTCCGCACATTTCCTCCCAATTAAAACTACAGACTCAGCTGAAGATTATGCTAGGTTGTACATCCGAGAGTTAGTCAGACTGCACGGGGTTCCCTTGTCCATCATTTCAGATAGAGGTACCCAGTTCACCTTGCATTCTAGAAGTCATTTCAGAAAGGACTTGGTACTCAGGTCAAGCTCAACATAGCTTTTCACCCTCAGACAGATGGTCAAGCTAAGCGGACTATTCAGACCTTAGAAGACATGCTGAGAGCTTGTGTGATCGACTTCAAGGGCAGATGGGTGATCACCTACCTCTCATTGAGTTTTTATACAACAACAGCTACCACTCCAATATTCAAATGGCCCTGTTTAAGGAATTATATGGTAGGAGGTGTAGGTCTCCTATAGGGTGGTTTGAAGTTGGCGAAGCCATGTTGATAGGGCCAGATTCAGTTCATGAGGCTATGCAGAAAGTGCAGCTTATCAGAGAAAGGTTGAAAACAGCTCAGCGTCACCAGTAATCATATGCATATGTAAGGAGAAGAGGACTAGAATTTTTTGTAGATGATTGGGTTTATCTAAAAATTTCACCCATGAAAAGGTTGATGAGGTTTGGAAAAAAAGCAAAACTTAGTCCAAGGTATGTAGGACCCTACAGGATTCTGAGGCAAATTGGCAATGCGGCCTATAAGTTAGAATTACCTTCAGAGTTAGCATCTGGCACCCAATCTTCCATGTGTCACTGTTGAAGAAGTGCATCGATGATCCGACCTCAGTTGTGCCACTAGACAGTGTGGGAGTGAAGGATAGTCTCTCTTACGAGGAAGTCCAAATTCAGATCCTAGACCGTCAGGTTCGTAAGCTGAGAAACAAGGAGGTTGCTTCATTAAAAGTCTTGTGGAGGAACCAGCTAGTTGAGGGGGCCACATGAGAAGCAGAAGCAGACATGATGGCTAAATATCCTCATTTATTCCCTTCCACTTCAGTTTCAGCATCAGGTGTTAAATTCCTCCTCAGTACTCTATTCAGTTCCGTACTCATCAGTTTTATTCATGTTTTCAATATGCATCTTGGTTGCATCAACTCATTTAGTATGCTTGTTCTAGTTTGGAGTCAGTCACTCCTCCAAAAAATTAATTTATAGTTCAGTTTGGAAATTGCAACTCTTTTCCCAATTTTTCAGTAGTTTTAGCCTTCATTCGAGGACGAATGATCCTAATGGGGAGATATTGTAACACTCCAAAACTTTCCTAGATCAAACCAAACTTAGCATGAAAAATAAAAAAGAATCTAAAAAGAATTTTTCTCAGAACGACCCAGACAATGAGTCATTGTCAGCTGTAATGACCCGTTGTCTGAGTTGTCGTCAGCCCTGCAGGAAGTCCTTCTTGAACCAATAGGCCTAGTAACAGGTCGTGGAAGATACCAATGACCCAACTTGTTGATCCATTGGGAGAAGTACGAGAAGGCAAGAAATCCATCCTAGTGGCAACAACGACCCGTTGTTCCATACAACGAGTCGTTGTTGCCATCCATGAGCCAAGTCCAGAAACCCTAGTGGCCAGGATGAGTGGTGGAAATGATCCGTTGGTAAGACCAACGAGTCTTTGTGTCACTCGTTGTTAAGGGTCCAAGCTTTGATTTAAAAATCTCTCTAGTGACCACGAGAGGAACCAACGATCCGTTGGTTCATCCAACAAGTCGTTGTTCCCTTCCATGGTCTATTTCCATTAAGCATAGATTTGTGTCCCAGGGCCAATGACTGGTCCCAACGAGCCGCGGTATCGGCCAACGACTGGTCCCATTGAGCCGTGGTTGTTTGACCCATTAGTTCCTGTCGGGCAGTTTTCCAGATTTTCTTTCAGGGGAATTTTTGTAACTTCCCACCTTTTTAATCCCTAAACTACGTTGTTTTGGGAATGTTTTGGAGAGAATTGAAGGGGTGATCAACTTAATCCCTCTCATTTTTCTCAACTCACGATTTTAAGAACGTAGAAGTTCCAAACAAACAGTGCATAGCTATGCTAGGGCTTCCAGTTTTCTTCAAGACTGCTCCGGATTTCTTTCTAAGGATTTTACTCCAAGTATGTGGGAATTCAACAAGGGAATTTCTCTTCCCTTGTGCCCCAAAACCCTCCTAAATTTCTTTATCAATTCTAGCCCTAAATATCATAATTAGGGTAAACTTTCAGTTATATTTTGATTTAATTCTTATGGTTCGTAGTTCATATGAGTTCTTGCTATGTTTCCTCTACTTAATAGACTTGTTGCTATTTCTTCATGTGATATTGTTTTAGCCCTAGTTCTATGAATGCATTAAATTTGGATCTTGCATAGTTGACTAGACATAATTGTTGCTCGACTCTGCTAGTTCATGAATTTCTATGTTATTACCCTCACATGAGTTTACAGTCAATTGCATGTTAGTTTAGCCTCAGTCAGTAATTAGCATTTTTAGTATCTTCCAGTAAGTCAATTGATTAGTTTGACAATATTCAGTTCTTGAGGAGTTCAGTTCAGTAATACTTCCTAGTTCCAGTTATTAGATTGTTCTTAGACAGTTATGATGCTTCCAGATAAGCAGCTCTAGCCAGTCCTAGAACACCAACTTTCAGTCATCAGGTCCTACAGACTCTCAAGTTACTTCTAGATAAGTATTCTTGACTTAGTCTAGGGAATCGGTTTCGAGCTATCAGTTTAGTAGTCAAGTTAGGACTATCCAGTGGGAGTATGACTTAGCACCAAGCAGACCGAGGTTCCAGTGCACCCAGATTCCCAAGACTACGTTGCCACCGTAGGTCATTAGCCCAGACGGGCCTCAAACTTGTGATCACCTAACTCAGCCACTATACCCTGGCAAGGTACAGTGGGTTCTCACCGATGGAGATTATACATCAGACTCCATGTCTAGCTCACGTGATTGTATGTCGGTTATAGACTCTCCCACTTGTTAGTATAGTTTAGTTCAACTCAGTTTAGTTACTCAGTTTTAGGAAATGTTTATGACCATCAGTTAGAGCCTAGATTGACCTTATTACAATTATAACTCAACTTCTATCAACACTCAATATTAGTTGGTCATTTCATGTTAGTTCAGTTCAATTACTTATTTCCATGCTTTATGTATATCTCACTTACTCAGTACATTCAAAGTACTGATGCACACTTTCTATGATATATCATATTACGATACAGGTGCAGGTTTTCAGTCTCAGCATCGTCAGTAGTTCCTTTCAATGTTCCAGCAGCAGCCCTATTGGTGAGTCCTCATTTTCCGAGGACTGTGATTTCTTTTTAGTCAGTTCTTTATTTAGTCATACTTTAGAGTTAGCTGGGGCCTTATCCCAGCAACTCGCCAATTAGTAGATGGCTTTCAGACATAGTGTTCGATATTCTTTTCGGTGATGTTTACTCTTTTCAAAATAGTATTACTTGAATAAATATTTTTATACAGCTTCCGCTTATGCTTACTTAGTTTACTAGTGTGATGTTAGACATGGGTTAGCTTGGGGTCACTTGTGGCACCAATTATCATGTCGCATCCAGGGTACAGACTCGGGTCGCGACAATGTCATTATCCCACATATGAACAGGTATCCTATTTGAGATGAGCTTTGTATCGATTAGATAAATATATTGCACAGCGTAACCAACAAGATCAGGACTGCAATTGTTAGAATGAAATAAACCCATATCAGTAGTCTCTTTTAGATACCGCAATATGTGTATCCATTATAGTGTCCCCTCGTAGGAGCAAAACAATATCTTGCTAATAAATTAATTGAAAATATTATGTCAGACCTTTAGTATTTGCAAGATACATTAATGCACCAATCGCACTAAGCCATGGTACTTATTTCCTTATTCTTTTCTTGAGGTCAGAACAGATCCTTATTCAAATCAAGTGATTGAACGAACATCGGAATACCTAATCAAATGTTTCATCCATGTAAAATCATTTCAATATCTTTTCTGTATTGGCAGATTTATGGACAAAGATATAGTTTATCAAATATTAATTTACAAACCAAGACATAATTTTATATTTTCAAGATCTTTCATCTCAAATTCTTTTTTAAATTACCTTCTGAAGCTCTGTTGGAGTTCCAACAAGGTTTATATCACCAACATAAACATCAACTATAACAGATTTTGATGTTTTTTTAAATAAAAATACATGGGCAAATGAAATTATTTATATAACCTTCCTGTGATAAATACTCACTAAAGTGATTATACCACATGCACATCTTGATTTCTTCAAATCATACAATGATCTTTGCAATCTGATTGAATACATTTCCTGAAACTTTCAACTATATACTTCAGGCATCTTAAATCCTTCAAGAGTTTTCATATATATCTCATTATCAAGTGGACCATAGAGATAGGTTGTAACCATATCCATCAAATGTATCTTATGTGTTACACCCTGTAAAAGTTAGCGATTAGTAAGCGTACGTGTGGATTTGTGATGAATAAAAAGAGTACGATGTGTGTAGAAAAGCCTTAGGAGTGGGGTCGGATGGAACCAGCGCGTGCAAGGCCAGCGCGACACGCCAGCCAGCAACGCACTGGCCAGCGCGGCACGCAAGGCCTGCTGGCGCCTTGAGAGGCGCGACGCGACACTGGGGTTGTGGCGATGGCCGGCGCAAGGCGCCCCATAGGCCACCTCCCTCAATATATATATAAAGGCCCTTCCTTCATTTCAAATCATTTTCCATCAATTGTTTTAGCCAAAGAAAGCGGAAAACGAAGATTTCTATAGTTTTTCGCCCAATTACGCTATCAAACATGGTCCAAACTCAAATTAACTTCAGGTATTGAGTTCTAAGCCTACAAGAAGCATTACTACAGAGTTATTTTCTCGAAATTCACCCGGCAAACCGAACTCCCACCAAGAAAAGGATGTCAGAATTGCTCCAAACTGATTCATAAACGATCACAGACATTAGGTAAGCATTTCTCCCTTCTAAACTCCCTGAAAATTATAGGTTTTCGGCCGTATTTTATGTAGTTGCATTATAGTTGTTATTAATACTAAAAGTTATCATTCTAAATCGAATTTGGTATTGAAATTAGTCTCTTTCTCCCAATATTACGATTATAGTTGGAAAGAGCTGTTGTATATAAGCTGAAACTCGTCGGTTATTTGGGAAATGACAATAGAGGTATGTTAAGGCGAATTCCTTCGGCAAGTTAGTTTCTATAGCATTTTAATACAGTTTGAATCCCAGTAAAGGTGCTAAAAGTATTGTTATTATGATTAGTTGTTGCTATTAGCTGAGACTAGTACTCTACGTTTAGTTTGGGATTAACTTTGCCCTGTATAGCCTTCCATGACCAACCCCAGGGTTACTAGCTGTGTCGTTGCCCGCCAGGGGCTATATGACGTTGCTCCAAGAAGCGATATGTCATCCCAAGGGATGATGATGAGTTCCAAGGGCCTTATATAGTCCATTCCATGACTGGACTACCAGTTTTATGCCGTATCGGCATCACACCCCTGTCGAGCCTGGTGCCCGGGGTGCAGTTACCAAGAGTCCACTAGGCTCTGACACAACTACATTTCAAGGGACGAGTGGGCTCATTTGCAGACCCAAGGGACTGGTAGGTTTTCTATAGTTACTAGTTGACTCAGTTTGACCTTGTTAGGGGTATGTAGATTGAAGTGTGCTTGCCAGGGCTTATGGGGGCGAGTGGGTTATTACGTACTGTTTGTACCTTCCACGGCTTATAGGGGCCTGGTAAGGTTCTTGTTTGCACTATTTATTGATAGATTAGACGACGGAGATTAAGTTATACATGTTATGCCCCTATCCCTTCTACTGGTTACTTTAGTTTCATTTTCAAGTTTTATTCGATTATTTTCCATTACTGCTTTTGATTGTATAGTATGGGTAGGTCGAGGCCCTATCTCGACCATTGTTCCTCCTAGAACACCAAATTTACGGTTTCTGTGGTTGGTTGTTGTTGGTCGTGTGAGGCCTTATTTAGTTGTTAGATAGTGGCCTTTTCGGCTATATTATAGTTATAGTTGCTTGATTTCCCATTCCCGGTTATAACTAGACCGCATGGTAGTCTTGTCGGACCGCATAGGATTCCCTTTTATTTCTTGTTGTTGGTTAGCCATTTTCATTTACGGGTAGCATAGCGCCTCGGGCAGAGCTGTAATTTACAGCCAGGATATAGCTCGTTGTTTTCTTGAATTAGATTGAGACATGCACTAGACGTACATAAGCCTAGCAGTCGGTGATTTGATGTAGCCTTCAGGTGCCTATCATGCCCTCTACGATGAGGCATGACAAACTTGGGTATCGGGCGGGTCGTATCGGGGAGTCTGCAAGCGTGCTCAGTAGAGTCTTGCCTATAGATATGCTGTGCACCACATTCTATAAACGGGAAATTTGTGAGGCATGTTAGAATTAAGTTTACTCTTCTTTCTCTTCTAGTCATGCCATATAGTTGTGTTGTATAGGGTTGAGTCCTAAGATTGTATATTCTGCTTGTCTATAGTGAAATGCTCAGTTATGCGACAGACCACGATTGGCAGGAAGTTAGACGTCGTAGCAGGAAGGCACTAGTAGGGTGCCCCGGCGAGCGACCCGAGATATGAGAGGCGAGGGGAAGTTCATCTGGTTTCCCCATCACT
Organism: Datura stramonium; assembly: GCA_018107945.1. NCBI lineage: Eukaryota > Viridiplantae > Streptophyta > Magnoliopsida > Solanales > Solanaceae > Datura > Datura stramonium. Next base: position 11,784 of record JACEIK010006728.1, on the reverse strand, counting down.
CTCCACCATGCCAGGAGCCGTTCAGAGTGGCAGATATGTCAGCCCCACCTCAGTCGTTCCCATACCGATACCATCAGACTAGGAGGTCAGGGCGCTGTCTTCATGTTAGATCAAATGATGGGCACTTGCAAGTGTCAGCGGTGCTTTTAAATGGTTCTTGAATCTTTAGGAGGACTGGTAGTTCGAGGTCGAGAGTTTCTCGCGCTGAGTCCCCTGCAGTTCACAGGAAGTACCAAGTTGTGTTAGCGAGTATTTCGGTGCAGGACATAGAAGTGTTATGGTACGAGAGTTGGGGAGAAGTCAGGGTAGAAATGTTCCCCTTGGAGGCTTGGTACAGCTTTTCATAGGCTTTTTGGACCACTATTTGCGAGAAATTCGGCTGGCCCGGGTAGATCAGTTTCTACATCTGGTAAGGGTTCGATGAGTGTTCGGGAGTATGTTATGATATTTGACTCTTTGGCCCGATATGCGCCAGCTTTCGTAGACACTATGTCGGTTAGGGTGCCAGGTTCGTGGGGATGCTTCGAGTTCGTGGAGACTTGGGTTACAGTTTCTCTTTGGGAGGACATGGACATCGCCCGTATTCAGACATTTGCTCAGAGTATTGAGGGGATCAGGCAGTGGCATTAGGAGATAGAGAGTGCAAATTAGGAGGGGGAGGCGGCGTCACCCGAGGGGCTAGACACAGTGATACTCGAAGGCGAGGTCGAAGCGAGACCCTAGGCCATGACTATCGGGCGAACCACCGAGACCCCTACCTCCCACGGCAGCAGCAGGGATTGGTAGGTCAAACCGCCGAAAGGCAGTCAGGACCGACGAGCTCCCACAGCCGCCCGGGTTGCGGCCCAACGAGAGGGTTAGAGTAAGTAGACTCACTGCCACCTTTCCCTATTTGCAGTCAACGTCACCTTGGGGCATGCAGGTATGGTTATACTGCTTATTACGCCTATGGACAAGAGGGTCACATGATGAGAGACTGTCCAGCTAGGGAGTCCGAGTGATCGGGACCGACAAAATAGATCTTTAGTAGGGTCCGTGCCCCAACACCTTGACGGGCGAAGGCCCTCGGCGCTCGGCCGGTAGAGTCCGAGGTAGGTCGGGGGCATCAAGTTCGAGGCACCGGTTCGGATCGCACTTATGCTTTACTGGGGCGACAGGAGTTAGATTCGTCACCAGATGTTGTAATTATGATGGACATTGTTCTCATTTCTTGTATGTTTTGATAGACCTAGGTTTTACTTTGTCTTATGCAACACCATTAGTGGCTCGGAAGTTGCATTATAACTCCAAAATTGCTTCAACAACCCTTTTCAGTATCTATGCCCGTCGGTGATTCTATTATAGCTAAAAGGATCTACTGGGGTTGCATGGTAGAGGTTGTTGGTTGCCAAACTTCAGAGGATTTAATGGAACTAGAAATGATTGATTTGATACAATTATGGGTATGGATTAGCTAGCACCATGTTACGCCAATGTAGAATGTTAGACCAAGACTGTTCGATTCCACTTTACAGGGAGGTAATACGAGGTGGAAAGGCAATGCAGTCACGCTAAAGGTAGATTTATATCCTATCTTTGAGCGATAAAGTTGATAGGAAAGGGTTGCATCTATCATATTGTCGGGGTTCGGGATGTCCAAAGTAGAGATCCCCGACTCTTCGGTCCATTCCAGTAGTTAATGAATTTCCGAGATGAACTTCCTGGTATTCCCGAGGGAAATCGATTTTGCTATCGACCTATTACCAGGTACTCAACTACTATCCATCCCCTCCGTACCGAATGAGCTCCTGCTGAACAGTTGAAAGAACAATGAAAGATCTTACGGATAAGGGTTTCATCAGGCCGAGTACATCACCGTGGGGTGTGCCAATTTTGTTTGTAAAAAAGAAAGATGACTCCCTCTGCATGTATAGATTACCGACATTTAAATAAAGTTACCATCAAGAACAAATGCACTTCGCAGAATTGATGACTTGTTTGATCGATTCTGAGGAGCATAGTATTTCTCTAAGATAGACTTAAGGTCTGGGTATCACCAGGTGTGGGTTCAGGAGAGATACATCTCGAAAATGGCTTTCAGGACCAGGTATGGCCATTTTGAATTCCTAGTCAAGTCCTTCGGGTTGACAAATGCTCCTGCGGTGTTCATGGATACGATGAACAACATCTTCAGGCAGTATTTAAATTTGTTTGTGATAGTATTCATTAATGAATTCTGAGTATATTCCCGCTCAGAAGTAGAACAACGATATCATTTGAAAACAGTTCTCTAGATTCTCGGGGATGCGCCAATTGTATGCAAATTTTCTAAATGTGAGTTAAGGCAGATTTGGTAGCCTTTTTGGGTCATATTGTGTCGGATGCTAGTATTTAGGTAGATTCACAGAAGATTGACGCAGTAAAGACATGGCCTAGACCTACAACTCCAACTAAGATGCAGCAGTTTCTAGGGTGTAGAATTATTATAGAAGATTTGTAGAGGGCTTTCTACTTTATCCAGCACCCAGCTTTGACCAAGTTAACTCAGAAAGCAGCTAAATTTCACTGGATTGAAGCGTGTGAACAGAGCTTCCAGAAGTTGAAAAACAGTTGACATCGGCCTTGATTACTAGCTTTGCGGAAGATTGAAGTTATGCGGTGCATTGTGATGCTTCGGGCGCCGGGTGCAAGGTGTGTTCTGATGCAACATAGTAAGGAAATTGCTTATGCTTCAGCGCAGTTGAGGAGCATGAAAATAACTATCCCACTCAAGACCTGGAGTTATTAGTAGTAGTTCATACCTTAAAAATCTAGAGACATTACGTGTATGGGGTACACGTGGACAATTTACTGATCATAGAGCCTCAAGTACATCTTTACACAGAAGAGTTGAATCTGTGGCAGCGTTGTGGTTAAATTGTTAAAGGACTACAGCATGAATATTTTATATCATCAAGGGAAGGTTAATATCATAGAAGATGCCCTTAGTCGTAGATCAATGGGTAGTTTGGCACATTTGAGGCTCGAACAGCGGGTGTTGGGTGATCTTGGGCATAATTGCATGCCCAAGTGCTACTATAACTCAATTAGTCTTGTTTATCTACTTATTTAGATACATTTTCATGAGATTTATATAAATATGTGAAGATATGTACTAACCAACATGATTAGTCCTTGTTTTTGTAGGTTTAAAATGAATTTGAGGAACTAATCTATGAGTTGAGTGAAGTAGAGGATGAGTCGAGCGAATTACAAAGTCAGCAGGCTGGCGCCGAGCAGCGTGCCACACTGTGCGTGTGCCGCGCGGCGCCATGCAGCGCTGTGCAGGCGCGAGAAGAAGGCAGCAAGCAGCCCACCTGCGCACAGCGCCGTGCCACGCCAAGCAACCTGCTTGCTAGCACCTTGTCACGCGGGCCATCGCGCTGCACAGGCAGCGTGCCATGCCGGCCATCGCAGCAAGCCTCGGCCTAATGTCATCCTAAGGCGATTTCCGGTGTGCATTCGCGTTACCTCCGTGTCACAGGCACTGCTCGCGATACACTCCCGTGACAGAGCCACATTCCACGACAGACAAAATTTGTACAATTCTCATTACTATAAATGAGTCCCTTAGCTCTAAAATCATTTTGTCACGATTTTATTCACCAAAACCACCTAGGAGTGAAGGGAGAAGTGGGAGAACTCACCTAGGGTTCATTAATTTCATCTTTTCTACCAATTCTTGTAAGTATGTTAATTTAACAATGTTTTCTTGTAATTTTACGAACTTGAATTTCTAGAACCCTTCCTCTAGGGTTGAAGCCATGGTTATGATTGTGTCTTTACGAATATTCGTTGGAATTGAGTTATTAGATTGTTGTTTTGTCTTACAATCTTAATTATGGTTGTTTTTATGATTGATCACCATGAAAACACACACGTTAAGCTTAGGCAAATGCTTTAGAAAGCAAACCTAGGGAAGAACATAAGAATGTAGGAAGCAAGTTCTTGTCTTTTGATAAGATTTTGTGGTTAGGATAGAAATATACCTAATACCTTGCTTGGTTGATAAAATGGGGAAGATGAAAGACACCAACTTAGAATTGTATTCCATCACTTGTAAGAGTAGTTAGGAAGCTAAGTTTGGTTAAATGGTTAGAGGTATGGAAGTACCCAAATCGTGGCATAACCCCATAAACCACATCCACATAGTTAATTGCCCACGAACTAGAAATAGCATCCTCGCTCAACAATGTAGTAATGAGAGCTGGTTGTCGTGTTTAGAGGTTTGGAAGACCATGAACATGCAATTTTAATATGTGAGACGACAATTGACAGTTTCATACTTAAACCAGTGCAAATCGTAGCATCGCGAGGATTGTCCGACTTTAACTCTACGTTGCTCCTTGAATGAATTCAGGTATTTCGTTAACCACATTTAAACTTAATTAAACTCTATCAAAAACTTCTATAATCAACACTTTTAGCATTTAATATCACACTTGAACTTGATTAGCTAAATTGGTCACAGATCTATGGGTTTGACATCCAGCTCTTAATGAGGGCCACTATATTACTTGCACGACCCGTCACTTTACTTGGGCACAACAAGTTTTGGCGCCGTTTCGAGGGAATCAGTGAAGTTTATATAATTTATCTATTTTTGTGTGATTTTAAATTTTCTTAAGTGTTGAAAACTTGGTCTTCGTCTGACTTATTGCAGGTGACGGGTTTTCTTGCGGCTAAGAATAGAGGCTTGTGGAACGTTGCTTGAACACGAGCGTCAAATCCATTTGCGAAGGAGAGTAGCTCTTGAGCAAAAGCTGACAAGACTTCAAGAAAAGGTACAACAACAACCACCCGCAGGACAAGCACAATTGTCACCGGAAGCAATGGCGGCCAGACCGGTTCCCGCAGTAGCAGTCCCACAAGTGACTAATGTGAACTCCTAGTATCCGTAAATCGGAACTGGAGAACTTTAGATGAAACGGGAGATATGGTCTTGTTTGTTACATTCTGATGGTCAATTCACTGGGACTGGCACATGAGGACCCACGCAGCACTTACAAAACTTTCTTGAGATTAGTGACACATTTGTCCCCACCGGCCGTGTCCCGCAGATTATGTACGACTTACCTCTCTTCCCATTTTCAATGTTAGGAGAGGCAAAGAAAGTGGTTGGTGAGCCACCAAACTCCTTAACTTCGTGGAATGAGATGACAAAGAAGTTCCTTATCCAGATTTTTCCTTCCAGGCAAGACTGCAAAGTTGAGAAGTTAAATGCGAGTTTCAAGCGAAGCACGATGAGTTTTATATTTGGCTTGGGAAAGATTCAAGTCATTGAGAGGCGTCCCCATCACCAACAATCGAATGAAGTGATGGCCCATACCTTTGTATAAATTCTAGACCCACACACGAAAATTTTTACTAGACTCTTGCATCGGGTGGGCAAGCCTTAAAGACTTATGATGAGCTATACACTTCGTTGAATAGAATTTCTCAAAGGAAATCCAGTGGCACGGTCATCGAGAGGGCAGAAGAGATCAGGTTGATAGAGGTAGAGGTATGAATGCCTTGGCGGCACAGTTGCTTTGTTCCAGCATCAGATGATGACTCAGTTCAATAAGCCGAGTATGAACCAACAACGGGGTCATGTAAATGCAGGTTCAGCAAGCTCCAAGTTGGTGTGAAATTTGTGGAAATAATGGGCAAAATGCAGAATCTTGTGGAGCCAATCCGGAATCAGTCAATTTTGTTGGGAATTGTGCATAGGAACAATCAGAATTTTGGAAAAAAACTACAACAGAAATTGGCAAGGCCACCCGAATTTTTCGTAGGTGAAGCAAAAGCAAGGGTCTCGACAACCTCAACAGCGGCGGTATCAGCGAGACAGGCGAGAGTGTTGACCAGTTGAGCAGCAACATTGAGAAACATTGCAGAAAATCACTTGGAAATCCCAGACTCAGTTAGCAGAAAATTGGCAAGGATGGCAACAAACTTGAAGAATCAGCAAGTGGCCACCAACAATCTTGAAAAACAAATGGAGTCGAGATAGCAAGCGCTCAAAACATGAGATCGCGAGGAGGATTACCAAGTGACACAGATCCTAACCCCCGGCAGGTCAATGCCATTAGTTTGAGAAACGGCAAGGTAATTAGCTGATGCAGTGCCAAAAGAAGAAAGTGCGACCGGAGTTGGTTAGATCGGGACCATCCCGCGACAAGGGGAGAAAATCGAGTGTTAGACTAGCGGCAAATGCAATCTTCATTGCAGCCAACACAAAGACCATCACCTCCATTCTCGCAGAGATTCAGAAAGAGCAAGGAGGAGGAATGCTGCAAAAAGTTCTTTGAGAGTTTCAAAGAACTTCAAATAAATTTGCCTCTTATTGATATTTTGCGGGGAATGCTAAGTATGTACTATATGTGATGGCGAACAAGTCGAATTGGTGTATGTCCAGATGGTAACACTGACTGAGGAGTGCAGTCACAGGGTATTGAGCAGGATTCTGAAGAAGCTCAAAGACCGAGGAGTTTGCCCTCCCCATACAAATTAGGTAAAGGCGAGGTGCTACGAGCTTTGGGTGACTTAGGGGCAGCAGTTGATCTAATGCCCCTATCTTTATTTAATACTGCAGGGTTGGAAAACCGAGGCCAACAAGGTTGATGCTGCAGCTGGCAGATAAGTCACGAGTGATACTTGATAGATAATAGAGGACCTTCATCATAGTGGGTAAGTTTATTATACACTCCTTGATTTTATTATCTTAGAATTTCGGAGTTGATGACCGGTACCCTTAATTTTGGGACGGCCATTCTTGGCCACCGGAGGAGGAAGCAGTAGTTGACTTGAGAGCAGGGTCCCTGAAAATGAGGGACGAGGATGAAGAAGAACTCTTCCGAGTATGCAAGAAATGAACCGATCCACACACTACGAAACCTTTGTCAAGTTAGTGTGTTGTCGGAGGATGGTGGGGTGGAGGATTCCACAGGTCCATGGCCAAAGGTAATGACAAGTGTTCAGCCCGAGTCTAAAAAAGGGTTTCAGAGGGTGAAGAAGTTGGAGGAAGAGAGGAACAGAATGGAGGTTGTTTCCTCTAAAAATAAAAAAAAAGGAGATGGTTCTCAAACGGAAACCTTGGGTATGAGGATGTCTTGAAAAGGATAGTCCACGTCGTGCGCGATATAAAATAAAGCTTCTTGGGAAGCCAAAATTTACCACAGGTACAATTTGTGATTTTTTTGTTGGTGTTGATTTTGTTATTTTCATCGTGTTTGTGTTTTTGGTTGAAAGTTAAGCACAGATGGAGGGGAAGTCTGAGTACCCGTGGAGGAGGAAGGTAACAAACATGGAAGAGAAGAAGTGTGGTCACACACCCACTTATGAAAACTTGAAGAAAGCATGTTGTTAGCTAGGCATAGAGGCTCAGGGAGTATTTCTCATCCTTTTTAATTCTAATTTGATGCTATGAGGACATAGCATGATTCAAGTGTGGGGTGAGAAATTTTTCCAAAAATTTACATGTGATTTTGGTGAATGTAATGCTTGTGAGAAATATTGAATTTTTTTGTAAGTCAAGCAAGACTTCATTACCCGTTAGTTTTCTTTTCGGTTCTTTTCTGACGGTGGGTCTTTGAACTGAAGAATAACAAAAATGTTTTCTTTTTCTATATATAATGTTTTTAGTCAAAGTTAGAGACTATTTCCGGCGATGGATGGATAGCGATGTCGTCTTGAGGAAAATATGTCAATAGGTTTTGGTTTTGAAGCCCGTAGCTAATTGATGGCTTGATGTTCTTGTTATGTGCTATACATGATTGTAAGATACAAGTGTGGTTAGTGTTGAAGCATGTGAGAAGTGTATAACTTTGTTTGAGACACTAGGTTCTTGAATTTGAATCGATGTGATTGAAGCTTAATTAATTCTTGTGATTAGGCGAGGTAAAGGTCTGCTGAATGTGTCTTGAATTGAGCATGTGCTGTGAGTGTAAGTTTTTTGAATATTCCATGCTACTATGGTGTGTCTAGAACTTTCCTAGTGTGTATATAAAACGAAATGAAGGATGTGAATATTAGGAGATGATTTAGGCATTTCTTTGAATGAACCTTATTTTTCCCTCACCACCTACCTTGAATGTTGAATCTAATGAGCCTCATTGAGCCTAAACTATTCTTTGATAGCTGCAACATAAGCTTAATCCTTTTTCTTTCATTAGCCTTGAATTTGATCCAAAACTACGAAGCGCTTAAGTGAAAAATTCCAAAGAGTGAAGGAGTGAGAAGCGTGAAAAAGAAGGAAAAGTATAAGTTGTGAAAGTTGAGAAAAGGAAAAGGTGCACTTATGTGAAAATGATTGATTATTAGCAGGGAGTAAGAAATAAATGAATGAAATTTTTTTTCTTAAGTACTCCTTACTACTAAGTTGAGTGTGCTTAAAGAAATGGGAACGAGAAGAGAAAATTCGAGATTGAAAAGAATGAGGAGGTAGTAAGAAAAGAGATGTCCTTAATGAATGTGGATGTAATAAAAGCGCTTGGGGAAGATAGTCACTATTGCGGCAGAATAGTACCTACCGAATCCCTTAGTTTACATTACAACCCATTAAGTCCTACTTGATCTTACGTTCATACATCCTTAAATTAGTGGAGTAAAACACTAAGGGCAAGCTTATGAGTCACTACATGATGCATGTGAATTCTTTGAGAGAGCGAGCGTAAGTTTATTCATATACCATACTTGTTGTGATTGAAAATTTGTGAGTAAATATAGTAACTCTCTTATTTGTGAGGGCACATGTTTGTGAGAGACAACATTCATGTCCGGATGTCTTGATCGGTTTATTTGCATGAGTTTGTTGATATTGAGAGTCGATTCTGGATGTTAGGAAGTCTTAACATAGTTGTAATATTTTTAATTGATTAAATCATGCATACTCTATTTTTAACTTGCTATCTTAAATAATCATTATAGTGGTAGCTTTAATTGTCTTGCTAAAATTAGCTATGTGAGTCTTTATGTGCACTGAGATGTAAAGGGTTGTCGAGGATATGAACAAGACTTTAAGTGTGGGGTTGTGATCTCGGGTAATTGCATGCCCAAGTGCTACTTTATAACTCAATTTAATTCTTGTTTATCTCTTATTTATATACATTTTCATGTGATTTTATATAAATGTGAAGATATGTACTAACCAACATGATTAGTCCTTGTTTTTGTAGGTTTAAAATGAATTTGAGGAACTAATCTATGAGTTGGTGAAGTAGAGGGATGGAGTCGGAAGCGAATTACAAAAGTTGGCAAGGAACCATGCCTTGGCAAGGCTGGCCGCGCCAGGAAGCATGCCACGCTGTGCATGTGCCACGCCCAGCGCCGTGCCACGCCAATGCCAGGCGCGAGAAGAAAGCTGACAAGCGAGCCACCGCGCGCCGGCGCCGCACCATACCCGAGCAACACACGCGCCCGGCCCGCCCGTGTCACGCAGGCCATCGCGCTGCACGAGCAGCGTGCCACGCCGGCGCCATCACGGCAATCCTCGGCCTAATGTCATCTAAGGCGATTTCAGTGTGCATTCGTGTTACCTCCATGTCACGGGCGGTGCTCATACACTCGGTGACACGAGCCATTGATAGGCAAAAAATTTTTGTACAACTACCATTTACTATAAATAGGTCCCATAGCTCCCTAAAATCATTTTGTCACGATTTTATTCTGAAACCACCTAGGAGTGAAGGGAGAAGTGGGAGATTTTATGGTTGTTTTATGATGTTGTTTTTATGATTGATCACCATGAAAACACACACGTTAAACTTAGGCAAATGCTTGAGAAAGAAAACCTAGGGAAGAACATAAGAATGTAGGAAGAAATTTCTTGTCTTTTGATAAGATTTTGTGGTTAGGATAGAAATATACCTAATACCTTGCTTGGTTGATAAAATGGGAGGATAGAAAGACAACAACTTAGAATTGTATTCCATCACTTGTAAGAGTAGTGGGGAAGCTAAGTTTGGTTAAATGGTTAGAGGTATGGAAGTACCCAAACCAATGGCATAACCCCATAAACCACATCCACGTAGTTAATTGCCCACGAACTAGAAATAGCATCCTCGCTCAACAATGTAGTAGTGAGGCTAGTTTGTTGTGTTTAGAGGTTCGGAAGACCATGAAAATGCAATTTTAATTATGTTAGACGACAATTGATAGTTTCATACTTAAACCAGTGCAAATCGTAGCGTCGCAGGATTATCCGGCTTTAACTCTACGTTGCTCCTTGAATGAATTCAGAGTATTTCGTTGACCACATTTAGACTTAATTAAACTCTATTGAAAACTTCTATAATCAACACTTGCGGTATGTAATATCACACTTGAACTTGATAGTTAGCTGAATCGATCCAGTCCCTGTGGGTTCGACATCCGGCTCTTAATGAGGGCCACTACATTACTTGTACGACCCGTACACTTGAGGGCACTCAATTACTAAATAGCCCTTAGAGATTCACTGGGAAAAACTGTGAGGTGTTCCTAACGGGTGACATAACGACTTGTTACCTGGTCCAATGAGTCGTTGGGTCCTCCCGTCAAGTTCATTGGAAAATTTCTAGCGACTCCTGATGGGCACATGACGAGTCATCATGATTGGGAACAACTCGTCATGTCGTCCGTTAGGTACACTGGTAAGAAAGTTAGAAGGGACTGGTAACGAAGGACCTGATGAGTCATTACTGCTTATGACGACTCGTGGTGACCTTCCGTCAAGTACATAGTAAATTTCTCATACTTCTAAACTCTGGCTTGGCAACAGGCGACCTAACGAGTAGTGGAATATGATAATGACTCATGGGGTCGTCCGTTAGGAATGCTGAAATATATTCTTGGCATCCTTCACACGGTTGACCTGACGAGTCATTGGGTCCCTTAACGACCCATCAGGTTGGTCGTTCTGCAACTTTTCTATAGTTTTCCAAATTTTCTAATTTATGTACAGAATATTGATTTTGAGCTTTCGGGGCATTACAGTTTAGATCAGTTTTAATTATTTAAACCATTTTTAATTTTATCGATTTTGATTTCTATGAAATTAATCCTAATTATGCATGACCCATGATGAATCGATTTATGATCTTCTCTTAAAATGATGATATTTAAGAACCCAACATTATTTACGATTTAAATTATGGATTTATGATATTACCAATCATGATTTTATGAATTTCAAGCTATATGCATGATTTACAAGTACGTATGAACCTCATTAATCATGAATTATGTTTTGGCCGACTCACAGGCCTAGTTTCATGGCTAGTTCATGTTATACCCCGTAAGATTCTTGGCATCTAGATGGCCTACTCGCACGTTAGTTAAGCAAATTTGAAAGTCATACGTGCTAGGAAAAGGCCCGGGAAAAGATCGGATGAAAATCCTGTCGAACCACCGCGGGAGGCGCCGAGGTAGAGCCCCTCTGCGATGGCGCCGTGTCACGGAGGTGGGGCCTCCGCGTTGGCTCCGTGACACGTTGGGCCTGTCCAGGCCCAAGTACATAAAGCCCCACTTCGGTTTAAGTTGGTCATTTATCCATTTTAATTTCCAGAAAATGTGAGAAGCAGTAGAGGGACGAAGAAGATATATATATATTCGTTTGATTACGCTTCCAAACGAAGTCTAATATCAAATTAACCTCAGGTACCGAGGTATTTAGCAGCAGGGAGCATTCCTACGATTTTTGTTTTGCGAAATACGGCCGACGAGTCGTCGAGCTACCGGACCAAGGTAAGTGGAATTGCTCCAAACTAGTGTCTATGTGCTCCTAGCTGTGAAGTGAATACTTCT
>JACEIK010006727.1:46958-58461 GCA_018107945.1 Datura stramonium | reverse complement strand
TTTAACTCTATGTTGCTCCTAGAGTAATTTCAGAATATTTCGTTGACCAAAACTAGACTTAATTAATCTCCATCGAAAATGTCTATAACAAACATTTTAGGTATTTAAGATCACACTAGAAATGGATAGTAAGAGGAATGGGTCCAGTCCCTGTGAGTTCGACAATCCGGTTCTTAAAAAGAGCCACTATATTACTTGCACGACCCGTGCACTTGCGGACGCGCTCAATGCGGGAGCGGTCAATACCAACATAGGAAAAAAGAAGAATGTGACTAGGAATTGACTCATATGCACACATCATTGGATTTTCTTACTAAGAACATCCTTCAAGCTTGATCCAAAAAGGTGAACGCAGTTGGGACATAGGGACAGGAGCCAGGGCTGGACCACTCAGATTCCGAGAAGGAGGCAAACCTCTTGGACAACCAAGTGGCGCGTTTTCGAGCCAACGCCCAAGGGTCTAGTCAAGACACATGGCACCAAGGTTCTGGAAACCAAGGTCAAAACTAATATAAAGACAATTATAATTGGAATAGGTACAGAGATAGAAGCCGAGGTCGTGAGCGTGAGGGAGATTGGATAAGGAATGATGGTTACCGCAACGATCGAGCTGGATTGTACGTGCCTCGTAATGCATGGATGGGGAGGCTGGACAATCGAAGCTAGATAGCATGATGGTGAGATGCTAAAGAAGGTGAGGTCCACTGATGATCAGTTGAAAGACATTCGTAGTGATATATCAAGAATGGGTCAGAGAGTGCAGTCACATGCAACGGCTATCAAGCAGATCGAACAGCAGCTAGGGAAACTGTTAGCATCTATGAACCCTAGGCAAAAGGGTACACTACCTAGCAACACAGTCCAGAATCCAAAGAATGATGGTCACTGTACGACTTTGATGACTCGGAGTGGAAAGACCACGGCTGACCCCCTTCTACCAGTTGTAGTTGAAAGAAAGAAAGAAAGCGTGATCAAAGATAAAGATGATTTTGTTGAGAAGGAACATAATGAGAAGCTGAGTTGACTGAGGCCCCAAATGGAGAAAACGGGCCTAAAGTTGAACAAGGAGCCACGCAAATTTATAAGGCTATTCCACGACCACCGCCATCGTTCCCCCAAAGAATGAAGAAGAAGGCGGAGAATGGTAAGTTTTAGAAATTCTTGTCAATGCTGACACGGTTATCTATAAACATACCATTGGTCGAGGCGTTGGAAAAAATGTCGGAATATGCCAAGTTCATGAAGGACCTTGTGACGAAGAAGAGGTTCGTGAGCTATGAGCCTGTTGATAATGCACACCATTGTAGTTTTATAGCTTCACGGGTCTTGGCCCAAAAGAAGGAAGATCTAGGTGCCTTTACTATTCCATGCACAATTGGCGATGTTAAGTTCGAAAGGGCACTCTGTGATTTAGGAGCAAGCATCAATCTGATGTCATTAGCTATGTTTATGCAAATGGGCTTGAGAGCCCCCACACCGGCTACTATGCAGTTGCTGATGGCCGACAGAACTATGAAAAAGCCTGTGGGGATCCTGTTCGATGTGCTTGTCAAAGTTGATAGATTTATATTCCCAGCGGACTTTGTGATCCTTGATTGCAAGGTTGATTATGAGGTCCCCATCATTTTGGGGTGACCATTCCTTGCCACTAGGAGAGCCTTAGTAGATGTGGAGGCTGGCTAGTTGAAGTTCAGACTCAATAAAGAAGAGGTCACCTTCAACGTATGTCGGTCAATGAAGCAACTGAAAGAATACAGAGTTGTCTCAGTAATTGAAGATGAATCTGAGTTCCTTGAAGAAGTCTAAGTAGTCAAGAGACTTGCGTCGTGCCGTGAAGTTAAATTAGGCGCTTCTTGGGAGGCAACCCAAGTGGTGGTTTGGTGAATTCTGAGTAACCGAGCCACCTGTGTCGTGCCATGATGTTAAATCAAGTGCTTTTTGGGAGGCAACCTAAGTTAATTAACTAATGTGTGTTTAGTGTGCAGGAGAGATAAAAACAGGTGGCAGAAAAATTGCTGAACAGCAGGTGCTACCGTTCTCAGTACGACTCGTGAGAGGGTGGTACAAGTTATAGCACGAGTCATGGTGAGAATCAGAGATGTATTTCATTGCATGAGTTCAGGGTACGGTTGGTGCTACGACTCGTAAACTTATTGTACGGGTCGTAGTACTCATTGTGGCTATGAACTATGCAAGGCATGGACCACAATGAAAAGAAAAAACCTGGGAGTCATAGTACAAATTGTACCCCAGTTGTACGAGTCATAAGATGTGCTCGTAGGTCCACAGATAAGTCTCTCAATCTCTCTGTTATGGGTCCAAGGGACGAGTCGTAGGATCTTCCTACGACTCGTGGTATGAGTCGTGACTGGTCAAAAATTTTAAATCTTCCCGACTCATTCCTAGGACCTATATAAGCCTAAATGAATTGTACCCTCTTCCCACGCTCACAAAACCCAAACTCGCGACTCCCTCACACCTGTAACTCACCACCAAGAATTAGTGAAAAAGTTCTAGCTCAAGATTATATCGAAAACCCCAATTCAAGCCCTAGTATTTATTGACAGTTGATGTACCCGCATTTAAGTAAGTGTATTCCTTCAATATTGATTGATATCACTTGTATGCTTGATGTAAATTTGCTAAACCCACTGAGAGTCTTCTCATTGCTTGAAAAATTAGAAAAAGACAATGACCAGGGGTGTAACTAAGCTATGTGAGACTGGGTAGGAGCTTGAACTTGATTAAATTGTACATTGAACTGTTAAAAATTAAGTTACAGGTCGTGATTAAAAAGGAGAGGAATGAGTAGTTGTAAAACTGGTTAAATGCATGCCTAGACTTGGGGAATTCTGAGTACCCAAACTTAAAATAAAGCCCCCTGCAAACTGAACCAAAATAGAGGTAGGGACATGCTTCACAAGCCTTCCTATGACTCGTGGTTTCATACTATGACACGTTGGATGGCTTGTTGGGACTGTCCCAAGCAAAATTTGAAATAATCACAACGTACGAATGCTAGTACGACTCATGGTTTACTGCTATGAGTCATACATGGAAGTCATACCAAGAATCCGAAAAGGGTCAAGTCCACAAGTGACAGTATGATCCCTCCTACGACTCGTGGAATTGACTTGGTCTACCATGAGTCTTGGAAAAATACAAAAAAATTGTTTTTAAAGGGCATCCTCATACGACTCATGATACGGATCGTACCTTCAAGGTATGACTCATACCTCAGAGGCATTAAACTGACCTGAGATGCTATGGGTCTTAGTACGAATCGTACCTCCAAGGTACAACCTGTACTATTGACCCGTAATAAACTACAGAGGAAATTTTTCTTACTTTCTTTCTCTCATATATGGAATTCTAACCCTTTTTCTCCACATGTATAATGACGATGAAGCATAAAACATCAAAGGCAACTGCACAGAGCACATTACTTGATGAGACCTCTGAATCCAATCGAGCGGGTGCTCCCCTAGTAATTCAATAGAGGAATATAGGGCCGGCACATCGGAAACTGATGGTACCCAAACCACTAGGGCGAAGGACAAATCCCAAGCCGTGGAGGCTACTGCCACATCTGCCTGTGCTACCCAATCTGAGGAGGGAGCTGAGGAAAGAGGTGGAGAGTCGAGAAGTGACTCTAATGAAAAAGAGGGGTCCGAGGAGACCCAATCCAGAGATGCAAGAAGCGGTGCTGGATCAGAGGAGGAGGCACAAAATACCAAGCAGGAGCAGACTCCGCCTAGGGAGAATGACAGTATTCGGTGGAGAGTATTAGGAGCATAGGAGATATATGAACAGGCATTGCTCTCACCATCAAATATAAACCTAGGCGGAGCATTCAAGAAGATCCGTGGATCCTCACAAATTCATTGAATAAGGTGGAGGAGATGAAGCGGATATTTAACTTCTACGGATTCGAGTGGATGGCTAGGGCACCGGACCAATACACTCCAGAAATTGTTCGGGAGTTCTATGCCAACTATTTGGAAACCATATAGTAGAAGGCGAAAGAGGGGAAGAAATTGAAAGATCAGCCCAAGCTGGAGAGCATCCTGGTCAGAGGCCAAGAGGTTGATATATCTGAGCGCATTATTGCTCGGATATTATATAGGCCCCAGTTTATCCCACCACATGCTACACCAGAATATGAATATTGGGTGGAGGCATTGAAATAGATCAAGCAGCTTGGCTTTAATGAGAGGAGGAGGCTGACACAGTGGTTGTCCGACGTGATCACTGAGGACAAAGAAGAGACAGAGTGGGTCACTAGCGGCAAGTAGGTCACGAAGAATTCCCTAAATTTCATAGCAAAGGCCTGCTGGATGTTAGTGCACCACCGGTTGGCACCGACGGTTAATGAAAATACCCTTAGTGCAGATAGAGAAGCTTTCGTGTCCTGTATCATGTCAAGATACCCCATCAACATTTCAAGGGTCATTGCAGAGGAGATGCAAGATCAGGCTATGGATTGAGCACTACCATCTCATTCTCGAGTCTTGTTTTCAGATTATGCACGGAGGTAGGCGTCACCATGCGTCGGGGTGAGGAGCACCTGATTGGAGGACAACGGATCGCTGACATTGGCCTGCTCTAGGATGAGATGAACCCGATAAGTTGGGCCCAAATTTCCACCATAGTTCCACTGACTCAGCCAGTTGGGGGCACACATGTGAATGCCCCCACCTTATAGGAGCAGGGCAAGACACCGACTATAGATGTCGGTTATTTAGATGCAGCTCCCAACACTCTATTGCACCACCTACTAGCCTCCTGAGCCAGACTCCAGCCGAATACATCCTAGTGCCCCAGGAATTTCTCCAGAAGCTGACCAAGAGACTGACCATGGCCGAAAGGAAGATCCAATCAATGATGGAGAATTTTAAGCCCTAGGTGAAGGTTGGAATTGAGACAGTTGCATAGGCCCTACATGCCGTATTATATGAGTTTGAAAGAACATTCAATATATGCATGGTCGAGCAGACTGATACAGGCAGCCTCCTTGAGGAGTTGGGGGCTCTTCGGAGCCAAGTGGCCGAGCTGTCATCACAGAAGCCGACAGTCATACCAGCCCCCACTCTTCCTAACCTCGATGCTGACATAGATGAGGAGCTTAATCTGGCGGCCTACTGGCAGCCCATAGGATCAGGGAAAGAAAAAGGAAAAAAGAGGGTCTTTGAGGATGTTGGAGGCCAGACCCCAAAAAAGAAGAAGAAGAGAGAAAAAAAAACACAACCGGGCACGAGTAGAGAGCCTGCAGACTCATGACACACACTTGTCAGAGCTGCGGGAATGAGCTAGAGGAGCAGGTAGCTCCACCATGGCCCATACAAAGCTTGCTAGTGGTAGGGACACTTCGGACGAGCCACATTTAGCCTCGACCATTCCAGAGGCCGTAGATACTGCCGAGACTACTGAGGGAGTAGCCATTCCCCCTATTGACCAACCATTGAGTGCGCCGGCCACCGCCAGTGCCACGATTGCAGCAGAGGCACCTCCTCCGCAGGATGACAGGAGCGCTTAGTGAACCCCAACTACGTTTCCTTCCCTCAGTTCTTACATTCTAAACTTCGGGAATGAAGCACGCTTTTTTAAAAAGGAGAGGATGTACTTGTATTTTTGGGTTTTTTTATTTGTCCGAGGGTTTTCCTTGCCGTGTTTCTTTTCCCTCGGGCATGCTATCTAGTAGAACCAGCATGTTTAGGATTTTATTTTTGTGATTTTTTTATTAGAAACTAGCTTAGGAAGTACTCAACCAATTTGCACTAGTTTTAATATTTTGAAAAATTAACCCTGTTAAGAATTTTTGATGATTAGGTGTGTACTTGTGATTGCATGCATGATTTCTATGGATCTTTTCAAGTCATTTAGTATATTAACATGTATAGTTTTTGTTAAGCCAAGAATGAACCGAACAAGTAGAGTGAATGCAACTCATGTACTGTGAGTGAGTGAGGTCTGATACTTAGTTCAATATTGTGTAGAGGATCTAGAACTTGTCCGGTTGTTCTTTGCATAGGTTTTAGGATGGTTGGTTAGAAAAGGATCATAGGTCATTCTTATTTAGCCCATTTTTAGCTTAAATAACCTACAGAAATAATATGATTCCCTTGGTCCAAATATTTGAGCCTTAAATAGACCATTTTTCTTTGATTAACCAATTAATCATACCCATTTTTATAATGAACCTGTTTTGGCTCTGGTTCCTCCTTGGAAATTGTGAACCTCAACATACGCAAAATGCCTAAGTTGAGGGTGGCTAGAGTACGGGTGCATAAATAGTGAGCAGGTGAAAAAGGGAGAGAGAAAAGAAGGTGAAAATAAGGTGTGGTGTGATCAAAGAAAAATGAAAAGAAAAATTGAAAAAGAAAATTCAAAAAGAGAATGATCCATGAAAAGCTTGAATAAACACACCACACTCATACAAATGCATAAAAAGGGTGAAAATTGAGGAAAAAAGCAAAAAGGGTGAAATAAGTGAAAAAATGGAGCCACATGTATATAGTGCCAAGGAAGGGTTTAGTCACTTAAAAAGATCCCATATCTACCATACCCAGCCCAAAAGTCTACATTACAAGCTAAAGCAAGTCCTATAGTGATCCTAACCTGACTATTTGACAAATGAAAGTAGAGAAAATAAGGACAAGCCTATGGTATCTTATATGCAGTATTTGAAACTTCTTTGTGAGAGTGAGAGTCTCGCTTGTTCAATCCCATGTTATATATTTTACTATATCTGTGAGTGGGGGACTTCATTTGCTATGAGGGTACATGATTTGTGTTTAACTCTACCAGTGGTTTGTGTAAAAAGCATTTGTGATGACTTGACCAACTGTTAATAGCTAGATGACATGTCTTGATCCCTTTTTGTGGTTGCTTGTGGTGCATTTGTTGTTTGGTTTATGGGAAAAGGGTCAAAAGCTTTTTGAGTTAATAATGCAAATTTTGTTTGATGTTGGTTGTAGTACCCTAGGTTTATTTTCTAGTTAAGCGTCGTGTTTAATTTTATTTTTCTTTGCCCGAGGACATGCAAAAGTCTTAAATTGAGGGTATTTATGTGTTGTGAGCTTACAACACTTTCGATGCTTACAACTAAGAAAATAGTATGGACTTAGGTATGTTTATATAGATATGAGGCACTTTTACTTTGATTTCAGATAAACTAAGTGTTGGAGCAGAGATGTGCAAAAGAAGCCTTAAAATGTAAAAAATAAGCCAAAGTACAAGTCTCAGTACGAGTCGTACCTTGATTATACGAGTCGTACTGAGAACTGTCTTAGTATGCATTTTTTATTGACAACGATCACTTTATACTTTGTTAGGAAGTGTGAGTTTGAGCGTTATCAATTCCAACCGGGTTGGGACTACAAGAAGAACTCGCGTCCCATCTTGTATCACGTCCCCCTCCCTTTATGCCCGGTATTGAGACCAGACGGGACGGTACGGGGCTCACCCGTCCCGCATGTCACTCTTGCTCTTCGGTAAAATCAGCAAGTGAACAAGATTTTAGACGAAAATGAAAATTATGTGCGTCATGTTAATTTGAAGAATAGTTTCCAAAGGGACTGTTCGGTGATATCAAAGTGCAGAAATTCAGATAATTTCTTTACAACTTAGAATACATGTAAACATTTTTCTTGTAGGAAGTTAAGTACACTTTTTATCGTAGCAAGTGCACTTATCTTGTCTTGTGTCTACTAGACTTTTCTTTTCTTTCTTCTTTATGGAACCAGTTTACGCACAATTGTATCCAAATTCTGGTCAAAGTGAATAATTAGATCTTATTTTGGTATAGTATTTTAAGAAATTGAATATAAAAAATGCCTTATCCGAGTTTTTCAAAGAATTATTTCAAATTGACTAGTGAATGTACACCCTAGAACAAATTTGGAGGACACTTGCGACGGCATAATCACATAAACGGAGATCTATGTATTAGTAAAATTGATTTCGTGATGGGAATGATGCGATACAACGTCGCATGTTAGTTCCTTAAGGATTTTTAAAATTCATATATTTATTGACGAGAGATATGATTTGATGTTGAACTTCATGTGAACCAAAAACAATGTACTAGAGAAAAGAAAAAGAAATTATGATCACATTAATTATATAGTACATAAATGATAGAACAGATTCTTTGGTCCGACCAAAAATACTGTGCAAACAACTGTATATCATACTATTTTCTTATTATTCTTTTAGGTAAACATCAAAGATCAAAGTGAGACACAAGTTAAACATACACCAAACTGAAAGGAGATTATCAATTATACATATGGTACTTGTGACTTTCATTATTTAAAGCACTAATATGAGAAAATTGAGTGGACGGTAAAAAGTAAGTTTTGAAATTTAAAAAGGTGACATTGACTTGGTGTCACACCCCACTATGGGAGGCACGACTGGCACCTAGTGCCACACTGGGATCTGAACTGACCTGGTTGTGCTCAGGCACCTCCGGTGTCTACCGGTGACTCAAATACAAGAAAACAAAATACTATATCTTGGCTATATACACAGCCTCAGGCCGACAAGGCCACCTGTAAAAGAAACCAGCTAACCAATAACAAGGTAAAGAAGGGATCCTATGCAGGCTGACAAGACCACCATGCTTTTTAGTTATAACAGAAATAAAAACAGGCAGCTACACTAGGCCCCACACGACCAACACGTAAGATAAGACATATATAGGCCCCACACGGCCAACAACAGCCAACTAACTGACGATTAAAGTCTGCAAGCCTTTAAGAATATGAATAATGATCGAGACAGGGTCCCGGCCGACCCAAATGCTATATAAATGAAAGAATGTAACCCCTACAACCTGGCAACTCCGAATGAAAGGAGCTGGTCAAACTGCTTATGCTGAACAACTGCTAATGGAGATCCTGAACTCTATCTGTCTAAACCTGCAGGCAAGTATGCAGCGCCCCATAGTTGGGCGTCAGTACAATATGTATTGAATATGTAAGATTATAATAAAAGCTGAGTAAAAGTTGTCGAGGATTGAAAGTAAGTAGAAAGAAAGGGCAGAAGTTAACCTGGAAGTCTGCTTATTCAAACCTGCATCTAGTAAAACACTACACGTATATGAGCTACGACTGTACAATCATACATTCATAAGCTTTAGCTAGCATAAAAGAACACAAACAAGAACCTAACTTGGACCCCATAATCCTGGAAGGTACAAACAACACGGAATAATCCACTGGGACCCCCATAAGCCCTGGTAAGTACACTTCAATCTATATACCCCTATCCAGGTTCCTATGACTCTACTGGTGCTACAACCAACCTACCTATCCCCTGGGTCTACAACTGAACCCGCTTGACTCCTAATCTGTAGTTGTGTTTGAGTCCGGTGGACTCCTGATAACTGCACCCTGGGCACCAGGCTTGATGAGGTTCAGTAATACTGATACGACATAAAAATAATAGTCCAGCCATGGAGTGGACTTTAATATGGCCCTTAGGCCTCTACATCATCCCTTAGGACGGCATATCACTCCTTGGAGCAACGTCATATAGCCTCTGTAGGCGACGACACAGCTAGTAACATTGGGGTGGTCATAGAGGGCTCCTGGGTGAGGGCAATCCCAACCGATGTGCTATACTGAAGTCTCAATTTAGCCACTCAAAGGGTGTATTTGGCCTTCTAGGCCTAACGCGACTGCTGCTCGCCCCTAAAATAATCTGTATAGCTGCTAACAGGCACACTGCGTGTACCTGTATCTGATCAGAGGACCCAGATAGTGATCATAATCTCTAATGGTCTAAATTGGATAGGGTGAGGTCTGGAGTGGCCTAACAATACTCTAGATGACATGTTAGGACAACTATAGCTCATAAACAACTGTAGGGTGGCAGACGACCAATTACTTATTTCCCTTACTTAGAACAACTGTAAGGCTGCTACTGGTCAGGCATGCTCCTGAGCAATCAGCCTCTAACCTTCCCTAGGCAGCTTATGATAATTCTTATCTTGAAGGTAATACTGTACTAACATGGTTCTAGTCCCTTAGACCTTTACTTGATCTTCTCAGATTTCGTATGTCTTTACTGGATGACTCTTAACCTCGTAGGTAAGTCTATCTGGACCTACCATTCACGGTAATTTGTACCTGAGTATCTTATGAGAGCAGGTTGGGGCTTTGGCTCTGTATTCAACTACTGATAAGATCCCGTCCTTAGGGTACCCACGGGTCTATCTGGCTTGGATAACTGGGATGACTTCCTGGGTGACCTGTATGACAAGTACTAAGTCGACTACAACTAATAGTCACTGTAGTGGTCAACTATGTGGCAGGCTATCACTTATGTCACTTGGGCAATCCTAACGCCCCTGATTCTAAGGTAAGAATATCCTATTCAGATCCTAGCCCTGGAGGAATCAAGGTATGCCAAGGGCCTATGGGCGAGCTTTGCTGACAACACCGGCGACAACTGTAAGTTATAATTGACCGGCTGCGCCCAATACTGTTCAATTTATCAAAGCAGACCCAACAGTTACCCTTAAGCTTCTAAGGCCTTGGGCATGACAAGACCTCAAAATCCTACCAACCTACTGAATAGAAGAATAGAGGGCTTATTACAAAACTTCTATTGTGGGTCACATTTAACATACTCTTTTCTGATGAGGGATACTGTAATCTATTCTCAATACATCTTCTAACAGCTAACCACAACATATATAAGAATTATCTACAAGTAACAGCTAATACAACACATGGGATTGTTATCTATGTTCAAAATCATAAGTCGTATCAATATATGACGAGAATTACTTGCCGAAGGAATTAGCCTTAACATCCTCAAATGCCGACTTGCGTTTGTTTGAGCAATCTTCCAACTGAATCTAGTAATTCCACTTAGTTTCTGCCTTTATACTGAGAGAATACTACTATTTTCAACAATAAGAATGACCAATAACAATATCTTTTCAAAAGAATTAACTATAACCTCAACTCCGATTTATTTGGTCGAAAACTTATAATTTCTCGAGAGTTTAGAAGGGAGAAATAGTTACCTATTTCCTGTGGCTATTTAGGATTCAATTTGAAGCAATTCTGATAACTTTTAATCGGTGGAGTTCTAGTTTGCAGAGCCAATTTTTTAGAAATAACTCCGTAGTAATGCTTCCCGTAGGCCAAGAACTCGTTACGCGAAGTTAATTTGTATTTGAACAGCATTTGATGGCGTAATTTATCGAAAATTGAAAGAAAATTACATATTCCCTCTATTCTGACTGAAGTCTTCTATTATCAAATGAACCAACTTAACCTTTAAACATATATATATCGGAGGCAGTGGGCATGGTGGGCGCGGTGTGCTGCCCTTAGCACCCACCAAGGGGCGCGATGCGCCGGCCGTAACGCCAACCAAGGGGCGCGACGTGCCATCTATAGAACTAGACAAGCTGGTGCGGTGCGATGCCCAGTGCGCTGGCCCTCCTATCCTGACCTCCTTCACGCTCAATGCCATGCTCATG
>JACEIK010006727.1:0-22548 GCA_018107945.1 Datura stramonium | reverse complement strand
CCTGTAGTCCAGTCCCTGTGGGATCGATACTTGGCTTACTTGAGCCACTTACTACTTGTTCGACCACGTGCACTTGCGTGTAGTCATCAGACACCCGAACCCATCCCCATGGTATTTCTTTAACATGGAAACATGGAAGGTTGGATGTATTCCTGACAGTCCTGGCGGGCGATGTTAATTCATAAGCTACTTTCCCAACACATCAAAGAATCTCGAACGACCTAATGTATATCGGGCTAAGATTTCCCCATATCCCAAACCGCATCACCCCCTTCATAGGGGATACCTTGAGCAAAACTTGTTCTCCCACCATGAACCCCATGCCTCTGGCTTTTCTGTCTGCATATTGCTTCTGCCTGCTTTGAGCAGTTGTTAGACATTCTTAAATCACCTGAACCTTTTCTAAGGACTCTTTAAGAAAATATGTACCCCAGGGTCTCACCTCAAATGCATCAAATGATCCAATTGGAGACCTATATTTCCTCCCATACAGAGCTTGAAATGGCTTTTTACCAATACTCAAATGGTAACTGCTATTGTAGGCAAACTTTGCCAAAGGTAAAAATTTATCCCAATTGCCCCCAAAATCTATCACGCAGGCCCGGAGCATGTCCTCTAACACCTATATTATCCTTTTCGACTGCCTGTCTGTCCAACTTGGTACCTAGCTCTACCTGCAGAGTCCTCCAAAAATAGAAGGTGAATTGAGTACCCCTATCTGACACAATCAAAACTGGCACCCCATGCAACTGAATCACCTCTTTCACATATAGCTTGGCCAATCTCTCAGCATTGTAAGTCACCTGAATATGTAAGAAATGGGTAGACTTAGTCAGCCTGTCAACAATGACCTAGATGTATTCAAACTTCCCCAATGTCTTCGGAAGACAAACCACAAAGTCCAACTCTATCCTCTCCTATTTCCACTCTAGGATGGGCATCCTCTGAAGTACTCCCCAAGACTTCTGATGTTCGTACTTCACTTGCTAACAATCCAGATACTGGGTGACACAATCAACAATGTCCCTTTTCATCCTACCCTACCAATAATGCCGCTTCAGGTCATGATATATTTTACTAACCCCCGAATTGATGGAGTACCTTGAGTTGTGAGCTTTTGACAGGATGGTTTTAATCAACTCATCAACACACACACGTCCCTTTATTCTCAGGACCCCTTCATTATCTAGCATTGGTTTCTTAACTTCTCCCCGTAAGACCTTGTCCCAAATCTTACTCAACTTTGCATTCTCAAACAACCTGGCTTTTACCTCTTCTAACAGTGATGACTTAGACTTCATGTTGTCTAGTATCCCACCTATTTCTATCAATGAAAGTCTCATCAGGCTGTTTGCTAGTGTCTGGACTTCTCTAGCCATCGATTGACGTGTAGCTTCTGAGCAAGCTAGACTATCCATACTCGCTGCTTTTCGGCTCAAGGCATTGGCCATCATGTTTGCCTTCCCTGGGTGATACAGGATTGTAACATCATAATCCTTAAGTAGTTCTATCCATCTCCTTTGTCTTAGATTTAGATCTTTCTGGGAGATTACATACTGTAGGCCATAATGGTTTGTGAACAACTCCCAATGAACCCCATACAAGTAATGCCTCTAGATTTTCAAGGCGAACACCACCGCTGCCAACTCCAGGTCATGTATAGGGTAATTCTTCTCGTGCACCTTCAACTATCTCGAAGCATATGCAACGACCTATCCTTTCGGCATTAACATAGCACCCTACCTAGACCGTGAGGCATCACGATAAACTATAAAATCTTTACCTTCCACTGGTAGTGCCAGGATCAATGTCGTGGCTAGCAGGATTTTGAGCTTCTAAAAACTCTCTTCACATTCCTTGAACCATTGAAAAGGCACATTCTTCTGAGTCAGCCTTGTTAACATTGAGGCAATGGATGCAAATCCCTCTATGAATCGGTGGTAATAACTAGCCAGCCCCATGAAACTCCGGATCTATGTCATTATAGTAGTCCTAGCCTAGTTTTGGACTGCCTCCACCTTCTGTGGATTCAGCTTAATTCCCTCCTTGGAGACTACATGTCCCAGAAAATATACCGACTACAGCCAAAATTCACACTTGGTGAACTAGGCATACAACTGTTTCTCCTTTAGCAACCCAGCACAATCCTTAGATGATTCTCATGTTCCTTCTTAGTCTTAGAGTATACCAAGATATCATCAAAGAACACGATTACAAATGAATATAGATAGGGTTTGAATATACCATTCATCAAGCTCATAAACGCTACTGGATCATTAGTGAGGCCGAAGGACATGACTAGGAACTCATAATGTCTATACCTGATCCGAAAAGCTATCTCAGGAATATCCTCAACACGAAACTTCAGTTGATGATAGCCCAATCTTAAATCAATCTTTGAGAACACTACTGCCCTTTGTAACTGATCAAATAGGTCATCTATTTGATAAAAAGGGTATTTATTCCGGATGGTTACCTTATTCAACTAACGGAAATCAATGCACATCCGCATACTATCGTACTTCTTTTTCACAAACAAGATTGGGGCACTCCACGGAGAGACAGCCAGCCTAATAAACCCCTTACTAAGTAGTTCCTATAACTATTTCTTAAGTTCTCTCAACTTATTTGGTGCCATCCTGTATGCCAGTATAGAAATACGTCGGGTCCCTAGCATGCCAAGCAGATCCTCTAAATCTATGCAGAAATCAACATTATTGTCCGACGGCATGCCAAGAAGATCCACCAGAAATACCTCTAAGAATTCACAAAATATAGGGTTCGACTCTATGAAAGGACCCTTAGAACTGGTATCTCGAATGTGGGCTAAATATGCCGAACACCCCAGCTCTATCAATTTTGGGCACAAATATAAGAGATGAGTTTCTTAGGAGTAGAGCTACAATTCCCTTTCCTCTCCAATCTGGATGATCCTGGGCCCAATATGGTGACTGTCTTAGCATGACAATTCAAAATGGTATGGTGTGGAGACAATTAGGTCATTCCTAGAATCACATCAAAATCTACCATGTCTAAGATCACCAAATCTACCCGAGTATAACAACCCATGAAGTCAACGATACAAGCATGAAAGACCCTATCCACCGCCACAAAATCCCCAACAGGAGTAGACACGTGGATAGGAGTATCAAGTACATCACAAGTAAGATCCAATCCCAATCCAAAATAAGCAGACACATAGAAAAAGTAGAACCAAGATCAAACAAAGTTATAGCCATTTTTTCACATACAAAAATCATAACTGTGATAACAGCGTCGGAAGCCTCTGCCTCGGGCCTACCCGAAAATGCATAGAATGGGGCCTGATTACCTGCTTGAGAACTGCTTCTTTTGGGTTGTGCAACCCATTTACGATCTGATTGCCACCCCTTTCAATTTGGGCACCTCCTCTACCGGACTGGGTGCCACCTCTAACCACTGGCTGATTGTCCCCAGCTATGGGAGATCCCTGCTGAATGCACTCCCTCCTCTTCCAGCAAGGGTCGGAGCTTAAGGAGCTAGATGCGAAATAATCTACCTACCTAACCAAACCTCGGGATATGGCCATAATCTCCATACACATGACACACCTTTTAATTCACTGGTCTCTGAGTTGGGACATAAGAAATAGGACAAGTTCCAAAATTTGAGTGAGCAATATGAGTACTCTCGGCTGCACCTGATGGTCGTGGAGTGGTCCCTGGCGGACCCCCGGCTGACACTTGCACTGCAAACTGAATAAGGCATCCTGAGTAGCCTTGAGGTACCGGAGTCCTATAAAAAGAGTCGTTGTATGAACCCACCTTCCGAGCTCTCACGACTCGAGCATGAACCCTAAATTGAGACACAGGACCTAGAGCCACAAATGACTCCAAGCTAACCCATGGCATATACAAAGCAATTCAAGAGCATAGACTAAAGAAGAAAATTCAAAACTTAAGCATGAATATGTGGAACTTTATAAAACAAGGAATAGAAATCAAGAGTTATGTATATCAACAGTTGAGTCAACCAACACATGTTTGTCTGAAAAGCCTCTAGTCATAGATCGACTGATGAAAAAACTCCCCCAACTAGTCTGCTAAGTTTGAAACTGAAATGACATAACAATAGAGCTAAAATAATTTCCTCGGAGGATGAGGACTCACCAAATTGGGACTGAACTAGACTAGTATGGGAGCAGGGCTAAAGACGCGCCTAAGTTTGATCATCTGAACCTATATCATGAAATGATATAGACTAGAGTTTGCAGTCAATACTTTGAATGTATTGAGTATACGAGGTAAGTAAAATAAGCTAATAAAATGCATTAAGATTTCATGCGAATAGGACATTTCAAACATGAAGTAACAATCATAATTTAGACATAAGGGATCAAAGCTTTAAAATCGTTCATAAACTAGTCATAAATATGTTCACAAGTGAAACCTTGTAAAACATAACTTTAGCCAAATTATCATAATCATGAACATATATAAATCATAAGGAACAGTGGGAGGATTCATCATAACTGACACCATTTTGATAGAGCTTATGTGATGCCCCAACTAGCTCACTCAAGTGGGAAGAGCCGCCCCAAGTTTGCTAAGGAAAGGGATGATAACATGGCATGATATCGCTAATGAGACCCCGTAGAATTAAACATGAATATATCCTACATTGGCATGTATTTTGAGGCTTGGGTTCCCAAAACACCCGACCTACTCAGTGCTAAATACTACTCCCAAAAACATGCACATGGTATTGTAATCATGAAACATACTTGAAGTACATGGACTATTAAAAATCATAGGATACATGAACATGCTTAAAATACATAAACTATCCATGGAAGAGGCCTGTGAGTCGGTCGTGAACATAAGCATTATAATTGTAAAAACTATGCATACTTGAGAAGGTCCTCATACTTGAAATTCGTAAGTTCATGTAGGGTTCTTGTGAAAATCATGCATCATGATTATAACACATAACTTATAACTTGAGAGTTGATATCATAAGAAAATCATGGGATTTCAGTAGAAAGGAATTTATCTGTAGAAGTTCATAATCATATTTGTAAATTAGGAATCGAAATTTCATGGAAGGCTTGATAGAAATGTAAAACCCTAATCATAGAATCATCAATTTGATCAAGATAGCTAATCCTATAGATGAATCATGGAGGAATTCAACAACACCCAACCTAGCCCTAGAATTTGAAATTTAGGGCATGGGAAATGGGAGATCATGATTTCGATTGATGAAGGGGCATGAGGGTGGAAGGACCCCTCATTGCAAATCTCCACAGACCTTGGTTAACTAATTCCTTGCCTTAGCTTGAGACCTAAAGAGAATTTGAGAAGATGAGAGTGAAGAACCCTAACTTGTTCTTGTGAGACTTAAGAGGTTTTTATCTGCAAATTAGAGAGTTATGGGTAGAATGAGAGTTCTAGGATGAATATTCTTCTTAAAGAACTCTTTTCCAAGCTTAAAATAACGTAATTTAGGATTTAGGAGCTTAAAAATTACGAAAATGCCCTTAATGATCCGACTGGAAAAACCCCACTGCTAGTCACCATGGGTAACCTAATGAGTCGTTAGGTCACTGGATGACTTGTGGTCTTCCCTCGTTGCCACTAACAACTTTCCCCCTTCCTGAGCAATGAGACACTCAACGACTCGTTACGTGTCACGACGAATTGTTGCTACCACCTGTCATAACCTACAAAAGATAACTTTTTCACAAACTTATCACCACTTAACAGGTCACACAACGATCTATCAAGTGACCCAACGACTCACATGATGAGTCATTCTGCGACCTAGTGCAGATTTTTCTGTTTTCTCTTATTCAACCCTCGACTCTGATCTTAGAGAATTTTGGGGTGTTACATTATCTCCCCCTTGGGAACATTCATCCTCAAATGTAGAATAAGCATACTAGAAGGATGGGAAAAGAATTTCAATCCCAAAATTGAACAACTACGGCTGAAAACTGATGGAGTGATTGACTCTGGACTAATATACATGATTGAACTAAATTCAAGAAACATACATGCATTCTATGTCATGAAAGAATCTTAGAGACATGAACTTGACATGAAACTGAATAGAGTACTAAGAAGGAAACTAGTACCTCATGCTGGAACTGAGCTGGAAGGGAAAAGATGCGGGTATCTAGCCATCATATTTGCTTCAGTTTCCCATGTAGCCCCTAAACAAGCTGATTTCTCCACAAAACCTTCAGTGAAGCTACCTACTTGTTCCTCAACTTCCTAATCTGATGATCTATGATCTCAACCAGAACCTCCTCATTAGTAAGGCTATCCTTCACATCTATTCTCTCCATTGGAACAACTAAGGCCGGGTCACTAATGCATTTCTTCAACAGAGATACATCGAAAACTAGATGCATCGAAGCTAAATTTGTTGGTAGCTCCAACTCATATGCCACCTTGCCAACTTGCCTCAGAATCCTATTAAGGACCAACATATTTTTTAACCTCATCACTCCCTTCATGGGAGACACCTTTAGAAACACCCAATCATCAACCTCAAACTCAAGTTCTCTCCTCCTCACATCCGCATAAGATATCTGACGACTCTGAGCTATTTTAAGCATTTCTCTAATAAGCTAAACTTTCTCCATGGCCTCATGAACTGGATTCGTCCCTATCAATGTTACCTCAACTACCTCAAACCATCCAATAGGTGACCTACACCTCTGCCCTTAAAGAGCATCAAACAGTGCCATCTAAATGTTGGAGTGGTAATTATTATTGTAGGCAAACTCGATGAGAGAAAAGTGATCATCCCAACTATCCTTGAAATCAATCACATATGCTCTCAACATATCCTCAAGAGTCTGAATGGTCTGCTCCACTTGACCATCTGTCTACGGATGAAAAATTATGCTAAGCTTCATCGGAGTACCAAGACCCCTCTGAAACGACCTCCAAAACTGTGAGGTGAAATAAGTACCCCTATCCTAGATGATGGACAAAGGAACTCCATGAAACCAAACCAACTCCCGAATGTACAATCTAGCATAATCCTCAACTAAATTAGTAGTTTTGATCGGTAGAAAATGGGTTGATTTGGTCAACCTGTCCACAATCACCCATATAGAGTCATACTATTGGTGTGTATGAGGAAATCCTATAATGAAGTCCATATTGATCACTTCCCAACTTCCAAGTAGGAATGCTAATGTCCTGAAGCATATCTCCAGGTCTCGATGCTCAATCTTCACCTGTTGGCAATTCAGTCACTTAGCCACAAACTCCGCTATATCCATTTAACAAATAGACTTTTCGTAGGTCACGATACATCTTGGTGGCACCTGGATGGATAGAGTACCGAGAACCATGAGCCTCACTCAACATCTATCCTCTGAAGTCATCTACAGCCAAAACACATAATTAGCCCTGATATCGGAGTACACCTTCTCCCCCTTAGGAGAAAACCTCCACTTTCTGATTCTGAATAGTTTCCTTCAGCTTAACTAGGATAGGATCCTCATATTTCCTAGATTTGACTTCCGACACCAATGAATATTCCTACGCATTCTGAATAATGATACCACCATTTGTAGAATTTGTAAGGAGAACCTTAAATGAGCAAGCCTATGGACATCCTTTGCCAACTCCTTCCTCCCATTCTCGACATGAGACACACTCTCCATTGATAGCCTACTAAGAGCATCCACCACTATATTGGCCTTGCCTGAATGATAAATGAAACTCATGTCATAGTCCTTGAGAAGGTCTAGCCATCTCCTTCACCACAAATTTAGGTCCTTCTAAGTGAACATGTATTAAAGGCTCTTGTGTTCCGTGAACACATCCACATGCACCCTATAAAAATAGTGCCTCCGGATCTTCAAAGCAAATATCACAACTGCCAACTCTAGGTCATGCATCGGATAATTCTTCTCATGAGTCTTAAGATGTTTGGAGACACAACCAAGGCCAATCATAGAGGTGTCAGAATACACAACAAAACAATTTGTGCCCTCCAGTAGGGTCAATACTATGGTTGAAGTCTGTTGAGTCTTTAACTCCTGAAAACTCTTCTCACAAGCATCCGACGACTGAAATTTGACCTTCTTCTGGATAAGCTTAATCATTGGTGCTGCAATGGATGAAGATCCCTCTATGAACCTCCTGTAATAGCTAGCTAAACCCAAGAAGCTCCTAATATCTATAGGACTAACAGGTGTAGGCTAATTCTTCATCGTTTCTATCTTTTGAGAGTCTACTTGAACACCCTCTCTAGACAATACATTGACCAAAAATGCTACTGAGTTCAGCTAAAACTCACACTTGCTGAATTTAGCAAACTGATGATCCTTGAGGTTCTACAACACAATCATCAAATGAGCAGCATGCTCCTCCTTGCTCCGAGAGTATATGAGAATATCATCTATAAAGAAAATCATGAACGTATCCAAATAAAAATTGAACACCTTGTTAATCAAGTCCATAAAAGTTGTAGGAGCATTCGTTAGTCCAAAAGACATAACTATAAACTCATAGTGACCATACCGAGTCTTGAAGGTTGTCTTGGAAATGTCACTTTCCCTAACTTTAAGTTGATGGTAGCCGGATTTGAGGTCTACTGGGAAAAGTACTTAGCACCCTAAAGCTAGTCAAATAGGTCATCAATCCTGTGGAGGGAATACTTATTCTTGATTTTGACCTTGTTCAACTGCCGATAATCAATGCACATCCTAAGGGAACAATCCTTCTTTCCAACAAAGAGAACTGGAGCACCCCATGGGAATTTACTAGGCTTGATGAAACCCTTATCTAGGAGATACTTCAATTGTTATTTCAACTCCTTTAGCTCGGCTAGAGCTATTCTGTAAGGAGGGGTGGATATGAGTTGCGTATCAGGGAGAAGGTCAATACCAAATTCAATCTCCCGCTTGAGAGGAACTCCTAGTAGATCACCTAAAAACACCTCCAGATACTCACATACCACAGGGACAGACTAAAGAGTTAGGGTCTCGAACGTAGAATCCTTGACCCAAACTATATGGTATACATAACCCATAGAGGTCATCTTCCTGGCCTTGAGATAGGAAACAAAGCAACCTATAAGCACGACTAAACTACCCTTCCTCTGTAGGACTAGCTCACCCAAAAACTGGAAGTCTACCATATGGGTTCTACAATTGACTGAGGTATAACATGCATGTAGCCAATCCATACTGAAGATAACATCAAAAATGGGTTATATCTAACTCAACTAGGTCGGCTGAGGTGACTCTCTGAAGAATCGTGATAGGGAAATTTATGTACACCCGTCGGGCTAAAATTGACTGACCAGCAGGAGTAGAGACTGAGAAGGGTTCTGACAGGATTTTGGGACCGACTCCAAAACTAACAGCAACATAAGGAGTCACGAAAGATAAAGTATCCCCTGGATCTAAAAATGCATACACATCAAGATGGAATACTCGCAAAATACCGGTGACTACATTGGGAGAGATGATAGTGCATAGAACCTATTCTATGATATTTGCCACCTACACTAGAACATTCGCTCTGCTGAGACAGGCGGGCTGTGGGAGCTGTTGAACTAGTGGTTGGGGTGCGGACCCAACCATAGCCCTGTCTGGCTGAAAGGCAATCCCTGAGTCTATGCCTGAGTTCGCCATACCCAAAACAAGTATTTGAGACAACTAAACATCGCCCAGTGTGGTTTTTGTTGTACCTTCCACAAGCTAGAAAAGTGCGCTCTCCTGCCATGCTACCCTGGCCTCTAGAGCCTAATGCTCTACCCTTCTAGACATGTTCGCAAAATACCGGTGACTACATTGGGAGAGATGATAGTGCATAGAACCTATTCTATGATATTTGCCACCTGCACTAGAACATTCGCTCTGCTGAGACAAGCGGGCTGTGGGAGCTGTTGAACTAGTGGTTGGGGTACGGACCCAACCATAGCCCTGTCTGGCTGAAGGGCAATCCCTAAGTCTATGCCTGGGTTCGCCATACCCAAAACAAGCATTTGAGACAACTAAACATCGCCCAGTGTGGTTTTTGTTGTACCTTCCACAAGCTAGAAAAGTGCGCTCTCCTGCCATGCTACCCTGGCCTCTAGAGCCTGATGCTCTACCCCTCTAGACATGTTTGAGTCCGGACAGAACACTAGCTAATGATGGGGTTGGGGCTGATAATCTCTAGTGGGATATAGGGCGATGTCCACCAATGAACCTCTACTAAAACTGCCTATAGCTCCTTATCCTGTCCCTCTTGGCCTATTTCTCCTTCTTCTTCATCTGCTTCACCTCTATTTGCTGGGCATATATGACCAGTCGGGAGATATCTATATCATTGATCAACGTGGCGGTCCTGCACTCCTTGACCATTGAATTTGCCACTCTATTCACAAACTTGCTCATGTGAGCCCTTGAATCAGCAACCATCTCCGGTGCATACTTAGACAACTGGGTAAACTCCAAGACATACTCCTGAATAGTCTTGTTGTTTTTCTTCAGATTGATGAACTCAAGCCTTTTCCACTCTTAATTCCCTAGGAAAGAACCTGGTAAAGAAAGCAGTCACAAACTCATCCCAACCCACGGGGACCACCCCAACTCCCCTGTTGTCCTTCCATTGATGGAACCGTATGTGAGCAACCCCCTTAAGTTGATAGAAGGATAAGTCCACACTCTCCTCTCCAGTCACCCCCATAATTTGGGTGATCTTATGCACCTCCTCAATGAACTCATGTGGGTCTTCATCCACATTCCACTCAAGACACTCAGGTGCATTCATCCTGAGAAAGTCTTGCACTATCGTTGTTGTTGTATTCCCATTCTAGGGAACATGGGCCACTGCCTGATGGTTGACCTGAGCGGTCATGTCCTATGCCAACATCTGAAATAATGCCCTAAACTCGACATTAGTGAGTTGCTCGGGCAAGAGGTCTGCTAGAGCTGGTGGGGCTGATTGATGCCCATCTCTATTGCCATTGCCATGGACATTTCTATTGTCATTTCTCCTTCCACTGAATCAGCATAGAGGCATATTTCTACAAATGCGTATAACATGAGTTAGAGGGATAGAGAGAAACTTAATCGCACGAAATAGATCATGAAAAAAGGAAAATTTTCTGAAACGTCTTGTATCTTCTTCCCCATAAGTGTGGTGTGCTTCACACCCATGAAAAAGACTCTACTTGACACAGCTTTCATACACCCTAGGACTTACCTAAACCTTGGATATGATACCAAGTTTTTCACAACCCGAGCATGGACTCTGAACCGAAACCCAGGACCTAGAGCCACGAATGATTCCAAGCTAACCCATGGCATATGCAAAGCAATTCAAGAGCACAGACTAGAGCAGAAAATTCAAAAATTAAGCATAAATATGTGGAAGTCTATAAAATATAACATAGAAAGAAAGAGTGATGTATATCAACAGCTTAGTCAACCAATACATGTTTGTCTGAAAAGCCTCTAGTCATAGATGGACTGATGGGATAGCTCCCCTAACTAGTTCGCTAAGTCTGAAATTGAAATAACATAACAACATAACTAAAAGAATGTCCTTGAAGGATTAGGACTCATCAAACAGGGACTGAACTAGATTGGTATGGGAGTAGGGCTAACAATGCGGTTGAGTCTGATCACCCGAACCTATATCATGAAATGATATAGCATAGAGTATGCGGTTAGTACTTTGAATGTACTGAATATGCGAGGTAAGTAAAACAAGCTAATAAAATGTATTAAGAGTTTATGAGAGTAGACATTTCAAACACGAAGTAATAATCATAATTTAACATAAGGGCTCAATACTTTCAAAATCATTCATAAACTAGTCATAAATATGTTCATAAGAGAAACCTTGTAAAAAATAACTTGATCCAAATTATTAAAATCATAAACATGCATAAATCATAAGGAATATTGGGAGGATTCATTATAACTGACACCATCATGATAGAGCTTACATAATGCCCTAACTATCTCGCTCAAGTGGCAGAGCCGCCCTAAGCCTGCCAAGGAAAGGGATAATAACATGGAGTGATATCACTAATGAGATCCCCTAGGGTTAATCATGAATATATCCTACATTGGCATGTAGTTTTGAGGTTCTCGAAACCCCCGACCTACTCGGTGCGATATATTACTTCCAAAAACATGCACATGACTCATATTGTAATCATAAAACATACTTGAAGTACATGAGCTATTAAAAATTATAGGATACATGATCATGCTTGAAATACGTGAACTAGCCATAGAAGAGGCCTGTGAGTCAGCCACGAACATAAGCATGGTAGTTGTAAAAACTACGCATACTTGCGAAGGTCCTCATACTTGAAATTGGTAAGTTCATGTAGGGTTCTTGTGAAAATCATGCATCATGATCATAACACATAACTTAAAACTTGAGAGTTGATATCAGTAGAAAATCATGGGATTTCATTATAAAAGAATTTAACCCTAAAAGTTCATAATCATACTTATAATTTATGAATCAAAATTTCATGGAAGGCTTGATAGAAATATAAAACGCTAATCATAGAATCATCAATTTGATCAAGATAGCTAATCCCATAGATGAATCATGGAAGAATTCAACAACACCCAACCTAGCCCTAGAATTTTGAATTTAGGGCATGGGGAATGGGAGATCATGATTTAGATAGATGAAGGGGCGTGAGGGTGGAAAACCCCTCATTGACAATCCCTACATGCCTTGGTTCACTAATTCCTTGTCTTAGCTTGAGACCTGAAGATAATTTGAGAAGATGAAACTGAAGAGCCCTATCTTGTTCTTGTGATCCTTGAGAGGTTTTCTTCAAATTAGACTATTATGAGTAGATGAGAGTTCTAGGGTGAATATTCCCCTTAAATCACTCTTTCCCAAGCTCAAAACGACGTAGTTTAGGAGTTAAGAGCTTAGAAATTATGAAAACACCCTTAATGATCCGACTGGAAAAACCCCACTGCTACTCACCACGAGTGACCTAATGAGTCATTAGGTCACTNCTACTCACCACGAGTGACCTAATGAGTCATTAGGTCACTGGATAAATTGTGGTCGATGTTTCCACTAGAAACTTTCCCCCTTTCTGAGCAATGACACCAACTACTCTTTAGGTGGTACGACGACTCGTCACCACCACTCGTCATGACTTTCGAAAGATAACTTTTTCTCCAGCTTAGCACCATTTAATGGTCACTCAACGATCTTTCAAGTGACATAACAAGTCACCTAACAAGTCGTTCTGTGACCTGATGCAGATATTTCTATTTTCTATGATTCAACCCTCGGTCTGATCTTAGGGACTTTTGGGGCGTTACACGAGCCTTCTTATCGGCATTCTTCGCATAACCATCCTCTTTCACCCCCTCCACATGTTTCACAAACTTAACTACCTCCTAAAATGTCTTACCTACATAGATCATCTGAAGGGTTGAAAGCTGGAGACTCATATTCAGGCCTTTAACAAATCTCCTGATCCTCTCCTCTTCTATGGGAAATAAAGACAGAGCATACCTGGATAGTGAATGGAATCAGGCATCGTATGCTACAATGAGGTACCCTGCTCAATGATGGTAAACTCTCCCCCCCTCGATATCTCAGGGTACGTGGTACGTACTTGTCCAGAAAAGTGGAGTAAAATTGGGTTCAGGACAATGGTGGTGACTCCGCTGATTTGCACTCCATAAAAGCCCTCCACTAGAGCTTAGCATCACCCATTAGCTGGAAGGTGACAAACTATACCCCGTACTTCTCCACTATCGCCATTTTGTGGAGCCTCTCATGGCAGTCAATAATAAATTTGTCGACGTCCTCCGCCTTGGTAATGTAGAATGTTGGAGGCTTCATCTTGGTCAAACTCCAGAATGAGTCATGCTCCTCTCCAGTCATTATTGGTCTAGCTACTGGTCTCGGGAACATCACAGCCTCAAAAATTTCATCAAGACGTGGAGTCACAACAGCTGCATGTTGTATCCCCAACTGCTGTCCTGCAGGAGTCGCTGGTGTTGTCCCATTACCCACAAGGCCACTCAGAAGGTTAAGGACTTGAGCCAAGACCTTGGAGGATGCTGGAGTGGCTGCTGCCTCTCCCTAAGTAGGAACCTCCACCTCTACAGCCACCCTCTCTTGCACCGCCAATGGTGTTGATCTCTCTAGAATTGGAGTAGGAGTGTGGGCCCCTCCTCTAGCAGCAGTAGGCCTCCGTCCACGACTGCCCCATCCTCTACCACGAACTGCCGTTGCTGCTGCTGGATCGGGTGCTTCCTTTCTGTTCCCGCCTGCACGTGTTCTCACCATATGTGAGGGAAATAAATAAGAATTATTAGATACCAATTAAAATCAAGTAATAGCACAAAAAGAAAAGAAAGAAGGGATTTTTCCTAAAGTCCTGCAGCCTCCTGATGATAAGTTATGAAGGTCTCTGGATTGATCTGCGTGACTCTATTAGACTCATCCTTATGCAATAATATCAACAACCCTAGATATTTGATACCAACTTTGTCACGACCCAATTGGCCGTAATTGGCACCCACGCTAACCCCCGGTAGGCGAATCAACTATTTACCCCAAAGCCATCGAAGTTCAGAAGAAATAAACATATTATGATATTTATTAATGGAAAATCAATATAAATAGATAAATAAAAAACAATTTTCTATAAACATTCCCATAACCTGATTGTTATTGTACACGAGAACATCTAATTACCATTGTCTAAGAGTAATTCAGAGAAGAAAAAACAGGAAAACAATCAACATCTGAGCAAGAGACATGTTCAGCGGAGGAGTAGAACAACACATCTTGCATTGCTCACCTTTCTATTGATTTGCTGCTGCTCTTGAGGTGAGGTCGAGATGAGCTTCCGAGATCAGATTCTGCACTCAGAAAAGAAGTGCAGGAGTAATGTCAGTATAAAACACAATATCGGTAGGCATCACTAGCTGACCTTATATAATAACATATATATATATATATAACAACAATATGCAATTACCTGAGGACATCATTTATATAGACAATACTTATTAAGAAATTACATATTCTTCGTGCGCTAGCCGGCCTGCTAACTGTATTAGGCCTTGCATCAGTGGTACTACCTTGGCAGTAGCTCGACTTGGATGCACACCCACCATTCTACTAACTCTTTTTAATATACCAGTAATTATAACCATCCACGATATTTATAGTTCATCAATAGACAATCAACACATCATAACCACAAGTATATATAATGAATCATTCACGAAGGTTTCATGAATCATCATAAGCCCTTATTCAAATACATCTAACCATCCAATCATGACAACACCTCAATAATTCAAATGAGAAAAACACATAACCATAGGCTCATTTCATTCAGGTCCTCACATTCTCAGTTCAGTCTTACACTCTTACAGTCAATCAAGTAACACAATGAATAGTGATATGTCGGGAACATGCCTCCATCACATTACCATGAATACTCAATCATTGAACATTGATATACGCACATGCTAGAGGGTCTTTCAGTCACCTACAGGGGACTCTAGAAATCCATGTATTGTACCAACATGGTACCCGCTCCCACTCATCTACTCGTCCGGATGCTCCTCTTGGACATGATCCACTCAACTATCATTACTCGCCCGAATGTTTCCCTCGGGTATAAGCCTCTCAGGACATTCATAGAATCCACTTTCCTTCACATATCTCAGTGTTTACCACTCAGTCAATTTATTGAACATGGGAAGAATCTTATCTTACCTCCCTTAACTTGATTACTCACAAAATTCATAAATTACATATCAACCAATGCAATCGAGGATAAACAACCTCTTAGCATTTACATAAATAATGATTTCATAACAGGAACATTCAATCAAGGAATTTAACACGGAAGAATTTACAACACTTGAAATCTAGATACCAATATACNCAATATACACATTATCATTCCACATCTATACATGTCATTATATAAAGTCTAACTCCTTCTAAACCATAACTTACCTCAATTTTGAAGGTTCGAATGTCAATTACTCTACTGGAGCCTTGCCTTTCTTCAACACCTCCGAACATTCAAAGTCTAGAAATAAGAGATTAAGAACAATTCAATAGTCTACTTCTAAAATCAAGGGTTTTGAGAATTCAAACTCATCCTATTCTACCCGTTATCACATTCCTCGCTAGTTCATCAAAGTTCTACTCCCTCAAACCCTTTTAAGGCAGCTGTTAAGGGTAAAGGTCCCAATTTCACCTAGTTCTAGGTCTTCACTTTCACATGGAAAAAGTTCTACAAGGACTTTCACCATAGAGAGTATTCATTACTCCCTTCTAAACCTAGGATCCAACACCCACTAGATTCCCATTTTTCAGCCTAGTTCTACCAACCTAGGGTTCTTTTGCTGGCAATTTCACTATTAGGGATCCCCCCTTTGATTCATTGGTGTTAAAGAATCGAAAGTAGAAGAAATAAGTCAAGTTTCTTACCTTGAGAAGGCGAGATAGAGGGGATGGTGCGCCCAAGCCTAAACTACAGAAGAAACTTGAGAAAAACTTAGTGAGATACATGGGGCGGCATGCCAAGGCCTCTCTGAAGCTAAAAGTGTAGGAAATTTGACTAAATCTATGGTGAGATAAGTCGGGTAGTGCACCAGGGTCATTCCGGGGTAGAAAATGCTGATTTTAAAGTCAAGTTTTGGAGGGCAGAAGCATTATTTAAAGTCTCATCTATAAATGCATGCCTTAGGTTGTTTTTTACATATCTTTCGATCATTTTTAAATTCTGTAGTTCGTTTGTGGAGGCTTGTAAGCCGTTTGGAAGGAAGACAAAGTTCTACACTAGGTTTTTCTCTCCTTAACTTGTATTTTTGTATGATGATGACTAAGTATTCATTTTTCCGCTTGTCTATGAGTGGCTAAACTTATATTCTAGGGTTGTTTCCATGGTGGATAGTTGAATGTTTGAAAGACTAATTTAATCTAGTTTTGATTCTTCAATTATGGTTGTTTGTATTTATTTATGTTAATTTATTAATTATGAGATTGATCACCTTGTAAGTAATCCATTTGCTTTCGATTGAACTTGGAAAAGGGAATTGAAAGGTTAAAAATAAATATAGAACGGGAATTCAAAGACCCTTGAACACATTGGTGATAGGATAGAAGTTGTTGTTGAGGATAGGGATATACCCTTCAATCCCGTTTAGTTGGAATACAAGTAGGCATAATTGTCTTTTCAATGTTCTCCCGCGATCATAGGGATATAGGCATTAGGGTTCATGAAATAGTTCTTGGATACTAGGGATAGTGGCAAGGAATGGGATAGTAACTTGCAACTAACAACCATAGGAAGAATCATACTAGTGTAATTATGTCTTGAAAACTCAGCTTGAAACCAACCAAGTGCCATTGCCCTAGAGTCTCATCATCATCGAAATACAATCAAGCTCACAATAGTTCTTTAGTTAATTTTATATTTATAGTTTTGATAGTTTAATTTCTCAAACCAATCTCCATTTTAACTTTTTTGTAGAATCGTGAAATTAATGTGACAACCTTATAATGATTAAATTGACAAGTCCCTATGGGTACGATATCTGGACTTTAACAATCCTATATTACTTGACGACCACATGTGCTTGCGTGCGCTTGGGCAACATCAAGTTTTTGGAGTCGTTGCCAGGGACTTGAATATTATTTAATCATGTGTATGTTAGAATTTTATTTCACTAGTTTATATTTACGTTTATTTCTTGTTCACAGGGTTGTTTGCCCCAGTGTATGCCAAGTATGAGAACTTAGGAACCACTTTTGACTTCTCTTGATCCTAAGATAGAGAGAACCTTTCAAAGGTTAGCTATGGAAAACAACGGGCAGGCAGTAGGTGAAGATAATGACAGAGTTCCAGTGATGAATTTTGCCAGGCCTAATTTGGAGAACGCTTCTAAAGCAATCGTCAAATTGGCCATCACTAGGAACTTTAAGCTAAAGGAAGGGACTATACAGTTGGTGCAAAACACTTGGCAATATCAGGGTAAGCTGCAAAAGGATCTCCATAGGCATCTGATGATGTTCGTAGAGCTGAGTGAAAATTTCCATTACCAGAACATGTCAGATGAATATGTCAAGCTGACTCTTTTTCTATTCTCACTGACTGGGGAAGCCAAGGAGTGGCTTCAAAATAATCCTGCAGGTACCATCACTACTTGGGAGATCCTCTTCAATAAGTTCATCAACAGGTTCTTCTCTTAGAGATGAACTAAGGAACTAAGGGGGAAGATCTATGGATTTGTACAAATAGATAGGGAGACGCTAGCTCAAGCATGGGAACGTTACAAGGGTTACTTGAGGGAGTGTCCACTCCACATGCAGCCTAAGGAGATAATCGGGCACAACTTCATAGAGGGTCTAAAGCCTGAGTCTAAGATACTCATTGATGCTACCGCACAGGGACAGATTCTATCCAAAAGTTATGATGAAATTGAGGCTCTCTTGAACCTCATGTCTGTGGGGAGTCGGGATTAACAAGACTCAGGTAGGAGATTTGCAGTATTAAAGGTGTTGGGAAAGCTTGAGGTGGATGGTGTTGTGGCAATCAGGGCAGACACTAGCTAGTTGGTGAATGCGATCAGTAAGTTGGTAACCACACCAGAAGGAGGCTAGGTAAAAAAGGTACATTAGGTGCAAACCCCTCACCATCATGTGAGGTTTGTGGAGAAAGCCACGCCTATTCAGGTTGTCCTCTTAATCCTGAATCTGTATACTTTATTGGACAACAAGGTCGTGGTAGAGGTATTTCAGGTAATAACTATAATCAGGGATATCGAAATAGAGAAAATCCCTCATGGGGAGGGAATAAAAATTTCCAAAGGCCTCAGAA
Organism: Datura stramonium; assembly: GCA_018107945.1. NCBI lineage: Eukaryota > Viridiplantae > Streptophyta > Magnoliopsida > Solanales > Solanaceae > Datura > Datura stramonium. The sequence continues at coordinate 3,696 of JACEIK010006727.1, read as the reverse complement.
CACTTATCAAAGGCCACAGCGCCAACAGCAAAGCAGTTCTCTTGAGGAGACAATGAAGCAATGAATGGTGCAGCAGACTCAGGTGGTTAATGAGATGCAAAAGCCCATCTATGAGCTTGAGGGGCAGATGGGGCAATTAGCCTAACAATAGAACAACAGACCATAGGGAGCACTCCTGGGTAACACTGAGAAGAAACCCAAGGAAAATGTGAGCGCAATTCTCTTGCGCAGTGGTAAAGAGCTAGGTCAGGCTATCACCAAAAAAGAAAAAGTTGATGAGGAACAGGCTGTGAGTTCCAAGATTGAGGTGGGTGAGTCTAGCAACCCACAACCGAAGGTTGTAGTAGCTAGGCTACATCCCCATTTCCTCAAAGGTTGAAGAAGAAGAAGACAGAGGAAACATCTTGTAGTAAATTTCTTGAGTTGTTAAAGCAGGTTCATGTGAATATTCCATTGATGGAGCTTTTTCAGTAAGTTTCGAAGTACGACAGGTATCTCAGGGATATGGGGGCTAATAAGAGGAGGCATAAAGAGTTTGAAACTATGGATTTTACAAAAGAGTGTAGTTCCCAGATCAAGAACAAAATTTCTAAGAAATTAAAGGATCCCGGGAGCTTCACTATTCTGTTGCTATTCAGAGCAAGGAAATTAGTTCGGCTTTCTGCGATTTGAGTGCGAGCATCAATTTGATGCCTATATCCCTGTTCAGAACTCTTGGTATAGGAAAACCACGTCCTACCATAGTGACATTGAAGCTTGCGGACTAATCTTTGGCCTATCCTAAAGGAATAATTGAAGATATATTGACAAAGGTGGGACCTTTCATCCTACTGGTAGACTTTATAATCTTAGAATATGAGGCAAATGCAGAAGCTCCCCTTATTTTTGGGAGAGGATCTTTAGCCACTGCTAACACTGTCATACAGGTTAAGTCGGGCAAGATGTCTATGAGGGTAGATTGTCAGGAGGCTTTGTTTGAAGTGTTCAGAACAGCATGAATGCCACCTTATTATGAGGACTTCACAATGAAACCAATGAGAGAACCTGGAGGTTGTAATCAGATTATTGAGCAGCATGTGCTGCATGATAGTTTAGCAGATCCTTGGTATGGTCACAAGTCCACTTGCATGAAGGAGTGATCGGGACCATAGTCGTGCTACAATGTTAAATCAGGCGGTGCATGAGAGACAACCCATGAATACTGTACCACGACTATAACTAAGGCGCTTGGTGGGAGGCAACACATCCTTCTAACATTTTGTATATTTTTCTTTGTTTTGTAAAGACGAACAGAGCTAAGAGGCAATACAAGCTAGGACATTGAGCTACAAAGTGTAAGTATAGGGTGAGATACTTGGCATGGGGCGCCAGGTGTTAAATTCTGGAAGAAGAAAATCTATCAAGTGGTGCTATGGATGGTGCGCCAGGGTGTTTATGACCGAAAAACTTTGNAGGGTGTTTATGACCGAAAAACTTTGATTAATTTGGGTCAATGTTGGCTCAAAAGACCTTAAAATTACACAAAAGCCCATGCCCGCTCCTTTATTTAAAATCTCATTCATCCCTTTTCATTAAAAATTTGAGAAAGAAAAAGAAAAAATTCTCTCTGTTCTCCCCTCCATTGTAGTCTTCAAGTTGTGGAGAAGCTCTCATCTTCAACTCAAGTATCTTTATTCTCTCTTGGTTAGATAATGGTTAAATCATGATCCCACACCCTTCTTCCCAAAGATATAGGACCCAAAAATCACCATTGTTGGTGAAAAACTTGAATTTCATGTTTTGAGTCTTATGTGCTTAAATTCTTAAATTCTTTCATTATAATATGTTATCCTTGTTGGGTTGATTATCGTTGGTTAGTAGTTTGAACTTGTGGGGATGAAGGAGGAAGTGAATTGAATTCTTGAATATTGGTAGGTAGATGTATTAAGTGTAGAGAGAGAAAGTACATGGATATTGAATTCTTGAATATGAGTAATGCTTGACTTGTTGAAATTCTTGATTAATTCATGATGAATGATAGTAAATTGCTTGTTTCTTGTTGATTGAAATAAATAGTGCTACCTCATTAGATGAATTACTTGAGTTATGAATTAGAAGAGGGAAAAGCGAGAGGGATGGCCTAGTTGATGCAATCTTGAAAACGTTTAAATTAGAGGAGAGTAAGAAAGAAGAAAAATCTATGAACTTATTTGTAGTTGGAGTTAGTGAATTAATGTGAATTATTGAGATTGGATAATGATGGGGGAAGTCTTGAGTACCCTATTTGACAAATTCTCACAAGTATGCTAGCATATTAAGTGTGGGGTGTATTTTTCTCCTTCAACACTTAATTAGTTAGTCATTTTGTTCACGAACTAATTTTGTGAAGTTCTTGATTTTTTCTTGTTAGGTACCATGGCATCAGAAGGAAAGGAGGTGGTTGTTTCGGATACAAGTCTCAAGAGGACTTAGAAAAGTAAAAAGGGGCGGCTAGTTCTTCAGCTTCTAAAGCCGGCCCCACGAGTAGATTTAGAGAAAAAGCGGAAAAGCCTCATGGGCTTACTTGGATAAACTCTAAAAAACAAGCCAAGTATGTCCCTAAGAACTGGATAGATGGAGGAAGCCTCGCAATTGAGTTCCCAGCCATTTGGGACAAGATACGTGAGTTGGGAGTTGGTTACATCTTTAATAAGCGGGAGAGGTGCAACCTCACATTGGTGACGGAGTTCTGCGCAAATTGGGACACCTCATTTGGAGAGAGCACCAAGGTAAAGATCAGAGGTCAGGTGGTGTGATTCACAGCTAAAAGGTTCAATGCCTTTCTAGGGACACCTGAAGTAGACCCTTCGGAGTACTTCATCTTACTGAAGAAACATCCATACAAAGAAATCTGTCGTACTCTATGTGGTGAGCACTCGTCCGCCCGTTGGGCGAGGGTTCATAATGGAACTCAACTCATATGACTATCTGAATAAAGAAGAAAAGGTGTGGGTAAAGTTGGTTTGTGTTGTCTTTCTCCCTGGGACACATATGACAGAGGTGACTCGAGAGCGAATTGTCTTAGTGTACATGTTGATGAAGGGGATGTCGATCAATTTTGGTGTTGTGCTTCGTGACAATATTAGAAGACCACAGGACAATTGTATATGAAAATATTTTCATGGCAGTCTCTTGACCATGTTCTTACGGGAGGCTGGTATTAAGGAGGAGGATGTAGACCTTGTGTTACCTCTAGCAGGGCACCTGGCTAGAAAGATGATAGGCTTTACAAAGGTGAAGGAGACTGTCCCTTCCACAGGCCCTCTTCTTACTATAGCTAATCGCCAGGCTAGTGATGAGAGCTGGCAGGGTCATGTATTTGGGATGCTGGATCTACAGTTGAGGCTAGTACATCGACCCCCCACTATAGAGGAGATGACAGCTTTAGAGGCACGGTACCCACTCGCGGAGAGTGTGAGTTGATGTGCCGAGTGTGACTAGCCTTTGAGGAGCCACTTGATGATGATGAGGTCACAGTCCTTACTGACGGTGTTGATGACCTAGATATGGATGAGGAGGAGGAGGATGCTACGGCGCCATGCAGGTTGATGGCGAAGATGATGATGTTGATGAGGATGAGGAGTATAATACCGAGGATGATGCTTAGCGACCCAAGAAGTTTTTTTTCTCTCCCTTTATGATATGATTGTGTGTGCACTAAGGACATTGTACCTTTTA